>JAQZBX010004222.1:0-61349 GCA_029593785.1 Cabassous unicinctus | reverse complement strand
ATTTTTGGTATTTCACATTAGCACCCCTTTGGCTGACTAATACAGAAGGTAATACATCTACATGCTGAGTTTGGCTTAGAGAAAGGCCACATGTGAGCAACAAGGAGGTTCTCAGGAGTTAAACCTTAGGCACCCTACAACACAAGTTACAAATTCAAAAGCAAAAGACTCATAAGCATAGTTGTCAATAAAAAGGGCCCATCATTGCACCATCTTTCTTCACTAGTCATTGTCCCTGTACTTGGGAGATTGTTGCTGTTCCATTAGAGAATGTGGCAGAGCTCCCCAGGATGAGGATTCAACAATCCTCCGGCTATTGTGTGAATCTCTACCCACTGTGGCAATGCCTCATGTACATTTGAACATATTTATATACCTTATATTTATGCCCTGGTGAACTTCCTCCCATGTATCCCCCATCACTGGCACCCCACACCATTGATCCTTTCCTACCATAGTTGTAACCCTTCTGTGATCCAAAACTTCTTCAAAAATGAAGCCAAGAATGTTGCCAAATTCAATTAATAGAAAAATGAAATAATGATGTTTAAACATAAGAAATAAAATACATAATTATTTAGAAAGACTAAGGTTAAAATAAAGTTTAAAATATGGGATACTAAAAGAAATAAAAAATATTACAAAAAAATTTTTTTGGCATTTTTCCTTTTATCAGTGTACTGTCTGTTGTCGTGTATGTACAGTGGCATTTTCTTCCATTTCTTTCGCAGTGTCTTTCTTACTTTTTATTTATTTATTTATTTTTGTCTTCAAAGAGGTTTTAGGTCCCATTAAAGTTACATACAGAATATTTGACACTGCCATATAACCAACATCTTCCCCCCCTTCCCCCCTTTCCTATTAATAACCATTTAACATGTGGATTGTATATTTGTTACAACTGATGTACAAATATTGAAACATAGCTACTAACCATGATCAATGGTTTACATTATGGTTTACATTTTAGACCATACACCTTTATAAATTTTTTATGTAATTTAACATGGCCTGTATCCATCATTGCAAGATCATGCAGAACACTTCTATTTCCCCCTAAATACCCACTCTTCCATCTAATCTATTCCACCCTCCCCCTCTCGTCGGGGTCCATGGTGACCACCAGGCTTCACTCCTTGGAGGACAAAGTTCATAGATATTTGTTACAATGTTGAGGGCTTGACACACTAATCTGTCCTTCCCTATTAGTTACTGCCCATGCTCTCAATAGACACTGTCCCCTCTGTTTGAGAACATATTGGGCCTCCCCAGCATGGAAGTCCAACTCCTTCCCACTCATTATGTGGGTCTCCCCTCACTGATACAGCACACTATGATAAATGGTCACTCACACATTCTTTCGAAGACTGCCCCAGGTGTGCCCTGTCCCAAATGCCCCCCCATCCAACGACTTAAACCAGTAACTTTTCCTTGTCATATTGCCAAAAGGGTTTTCTCATCATTGTACTTTCACCCATGTGCCCACCAATCCCCAGTTTTCACCTGCTCCTTCCCCCAACCCTCCCTCCAGTTCCATGGACTGCCCAAACCATCCTCTCCACCCTACTCCCCTGTCAAGCTTGTACCACCCAGTCCAATAGTTTCCCTACACCCCTGTCATATAACTTTACTGCCCAACTACTCAGTTCCACCTTATCATAGATTACACCCATATGGGCGTTGGTTCACAGCCTTCTTTTCCCTTTCTATATCCTGTAAACCTATCTTCCAGTCTCTAGCTCTCTGGATTGGCTAGATTTGCTTAATTCATATCAGAGATATCATGTAATATTTGTCCTTCAGTGCCTCGCTTGCTTCACTCAACATAAGGTCCTCAAGATTCATCCATGTTATCCTGTGTTTTAGTACTGTATTCCTTCTTACAGCTGAGTAATATTCCACTGTATGTAATACCACATTTTGTTTATCCATTTATCTATTGATGGGCATTTTGGTTGATTCCAACTTTTGGCAATAGTGAAAAGTGCTGCTATGAACATTGGTGTGCATATATCTGTTCATGTCCTTGCTTTCATTTCTTCTGAGTATATACCCAGCAATGGAATTGCTGGATCATATGGGAGATCTATACTTAGTTTTTTGAGGAACTTCCAGAATGTCCTCCAAAATGGCTGGACCATTTTACATTTCCACCAGCAGTGGGTTAGGGTTCCCATTCCTCCACATCCTCTCCAACATGCGTAATACTGTTTTTTAATGCCCAGCAGTCTAATCGGTGTAAGATGGTATATCACTGTAGTTTTTATTTGCATTTCCCTAATACCTAGTGATGTTGGGCATCTTTTCATGTGCTTTTAACCACTTGTATTCCTTCTTTGGAGAACTGTCTGTTCAAATCACTTGCCCATTTTTAAAATGCATTGTCTTTTTATTTTTGAGATATAGGATTTCTTTATATATGCTGGATATTAGGCTCCTATCAGATATATGGTTACCAAATATTTTCTCCCAATTGGGTAGGCTGTCTTTTCACTTTCTTGACAAACTCCTTTTAGGTACAAAAGGTTGTCATTTTGAGGAAGTCCCATTTATCTATTTTTCATTTCGCTGCTCGTGCTTTGGATGTGAAGTTCATGAAGCCATTTCCTATTACATGGTCCTGTAGATGCTTCCCTACATTATTTTCAAGGTCTTAATGGTCTTGGCACTTATATTTAGATCTTTGATCCATCTTGAGTTGATTTTTGTATAAGGTGTGAGATGGTGTTCCTCTCTCATTCTTTCAGATATGGATATCCAGTTCTCCAAGCACCATTTTTTGAAAAGGCCATTCTCTCCCAGTTGAGTGGGATTGGTGGCCTTGTTGAATATCAAATGACTGTATATGTGAGGATCTATATCAGAACACTCAATTCATTTCCATTGGTCAGTATGTCTATCCTTGTGCCAATACCATGCAGTTTTGATCACCGTAGCTTAGTAGTATGTTTTAACGTCAGGTAGTGTGATTCTTCCAATTTCATTTTTCTTTTTCAATATGTCTTTGGCTATTCGGGGCCTCTTGCCCTTCCAAGTAAATTTTGTAGTTAGTTTTTCCAATTCAGTAAAAAGAGCTGTGTGGATTTTTATTGGGATTGCATTAAATCTGTATATTAGTTTGAGTAGGATACACATCTTAATGATATTTAGTCTTCCTATTCAGAAAGCAGAAGATATAAAGATGAAAGAAGGAAAAGAGATAGTGTTGGGAGACAAAATTGTATACACAGAAATGGAGAAATCAAGGATGAGGAAACTCAGCAAACAAGGAACAAGCCAGCAGTACCTAATTAAAGAAAAAAAAGGGGGTGGGAGGAGAAAAAGGAAAGAAAGAAAAGAAAAAAACAAACAAACACAAAGTCAAGCAGTCAAACAAAAACTAAGGAAGAAGAGCCTTCCCTCCTAGTCCTTTTTGGAGCTTCTCAGGTTGCCGGTGTTCATCAATCAATTACCCTGCAGCCTTCCCTCTTCAGGTTTGAAGCAGGTTTTAGTGACTAAACTAAGTTAAATTTTTAAAGAAAGTAACCTTTTTTTAAGGAAAAATAAGACACCCAAGAGAAGCTAATACAAATATAATGTCTGTTTTCCCTTTCCTAAAGTATCAACTGGATTTTAGATAACCCAGTGGATCACTACTCTAAAAGGAGCTAGGAATCTAACTAGGGACCTTGTATATTCAAGGTGGAACCTCCTCCACTGAGCTAAACTTTTTTTGTTGAGTCAGTTAGCTCTTCAGAAAGCTATCCAGTCACTTTCCCTCAGACAGGTTTGACTCTTTGCAGTTGGATAAATTCCTGCTGATTAGGAGTCTGTCCCTGTCCCCTTTCTATTCTTATTGCATTCACTCCCAGGGAAACAGGACATAATAGCCTGTGTGAGGGGATTCCCCCTCACCTCTCCAGGTCAGGTTTAGTTCCCATTAGAAATTCAAATGGGACCCTGGTGACTGAACTCACTGCAGAAAAATGATTCTTAACCCTCTTCCAGACTACCCTCTCCTCCCAGGGGGCCCTAAATAGGCTCTTGGAAGCTTATTAAACACTTCCTACTGCCTGACTCCCTTAAGGGAGTTGAAATCTTGATAGTTTTCAGCATGGTACTAGTCAATTGCCTGACTCTGCCCTTTCCCAGTCCAATTTTCTCTATCACGGGGTGGTTAGGTAAATCAGGCTGCTGCAGCAGATTTGTCTCTCCCCTCTTCCTGGTGCCACCTTCAGCCAGCTGCTGTGTTCCTCAAAGCTCAAAGTGGGTCCAGACCACTAGTAAGGAAACCCCTCTCCACCCTTCGCCAGCACCCTCCCTCTCTTGGAGAATGCTCCCTCCTGCTCCGTGGCCAGTGGGAGTTCTGGCTCAGGGATCACAGCACCTTTGCCTTGAGAATGGGGCTTAGCAGTCCCACAGTTTCCAGCCTCAGGGGCAAGAAACTCAGGGTTTTACCTTGAACATTTTATCTCTTTGTCCAGCTCTCTCCAGATCAATGCCCTGAAGCCTCCTGCTCTGTGGATTCTCAACACAGCTCACTCAGGCAGGATCTTGCCCCCACTCAGCCATTTTTTTGTGAGAGAGATGGTGCGTCTACACTTAAACTGATGCCTTCTTTTCTGGATCTCCATCACATTTGATCTTGCAATGATTTATTGGATATGACAGTAAAATCATGAATATCAAAAATAAATAAACTGGGATTCATCAAAATTAGTATCTTTGTGCATCAAAAGACATTAAGAAGAAATTGAAAAAAATAACCTACAGATTGTGAGAAAACCATTGCATATTTTATATCCTATAAATGCTTAATATTCAGAATATCTAAATAACTGATACAGCTAAATAAGATAAAGCAGAAAACACATTTTAATAATGGGCAAATTACTTGAGTAGATATTTTTTTCCAAAGAAGTTATATGTATGTGAAAATAAGCACATGAAAAGTATAATCATTAGTCATCAGGGAAATGCAAATTAAAACCATAATGAGGTAACAGTTCACACCTACTGGGATGGCTATTATTTAAAAACAGAAACTAGGAAGTTTTGCTGTGGATGCAGCAAATTTGGAACACTTGTACACTGTTGGTGGGAATATGAAATGGTGCAGCTGTTGTTGAAGAAACGTTTGGTGGTTTCTCAAAAAGATAAACATGGGCTTACCATATTACCCACCAATTCTGTTCCTATTTATGTACCCAAAATAATTGAAAGCAGAAATTAAACATATGTGTTCATAACTCTTCATATCAGCATTATTCACAATAGCCAAAAGCCAGAAGCAACTCATTTGTGTTTCAACAGATGAATGGACAAACAAAATGTGTTATATACCTACAATAGAATATTATTTAGCTATAAAATAGAATGAATTTGTGATACATGTGTACATGGTACAATATGGTAAGCCTTTAAAACATTATTTTGATGAAATAGTCCAAACATAAAAGGAAAAACATAATTTCACCGACATGAAATATCTAAAATATGTAATTCATAGAGACAGGAACTAGATTAATGGTTGCCAGGGCCTATGGAGACAGGGAAATGGAATTATTGCTTTATATGTACAGAATTTCTTTTTGGGGTTATGAAAAATCTTGGTAATTGATGGTGATGATAGGACAAATTTGTGACTGTAATATCATTGAAGGATACACTTTAAATTTGTTAAACTTCTCAAATTTTGTGAAATGAAAAATATTCTTTAATTTTGGGAGTTCTTGTGTACCCTTCACCCAGTTTCCCCAGTGACACATCTTTTTATTGCATAGCTATAGTACAATATTAAAATGAGGAATTTAATAGGGACATAATCCTCAGACCTTATTCAGGTTTTCATTCTTACATGCTGTCATTTGTGTGTGAGTGTATTTGAGCATGTGTAAATCTATGCAATTTTATTGTATGTGTAGATTTGTATAACCATCACTAAAATCAAGATCCTGAATCTTTCCATCAGCGCAGAGCTCCACCTCCATCCACCATCCCCCTACCTAACCCCTGGCAACCAGTAATGGGTTCTCCATCTCTATAATATAGTTATTTCAGGAATTGTATATATATATATATATACACACACACTCATACAGTTTGTAACCTTTTGAGATTGCTGTTTTCCACTCACCATAATCTGTTTGAGATATATCCATTTTTTATTTCATTTATCAATATTCTGTTCCATTTTATTTTGGAAGAGCATTCTTTGGTATGGATGTATAACAGTTTGCTGAACCATTTATCTGTTGAAGAATATTTGCTTGTTTCCAATGTTTTTCTATTAAAAATAAATCTTATATGAACAGTTATGCACAGGTTTTTACCTGGACATTAGTTTTAATTTCTTTGGGATAAATACCCAAGGAAGTATATTTTTAATTGTTTAAGCATGTCAAACACTTTTCCTAGAGTAGCTATATCATTTTAAATTCCCACTCATAATGTAGGAGTCTGCCATTTTCTCCACATCCTTGCCAACATTTGCTATTTTAACTTTTTAATTTTTATTTTAACTGTTCTAACCATTGTCTGTTAATATCTAATAATAGTAGCAATATACATTCCTTAATTAATAGTGATGTTGAACATCTTTTCATGTGTTTCCCATACAAATATCTTCTTCATGTCTTTTCATGTCTTTTGCCTAATTGCTATTTAGATTTCTGTTTTATTTCTGTTCAGTTTAAGTGTACTTTATGTACTCTAGATATGAGTCCTTTGTCAGTTATGTGGTTTATATTTTCTCCCAATCTGTAGCTTATCATTTCATAAAATCAGTTTCCTTTTCATGAAGGTCCACGTATTAAAGTTTTCTATTTTTTCTTCTAAAAGTTTTATTGTTTTCCATTTTACCTTATGTATATAATCAATTTTCAGTGAGTTATTGTATACATTGTGAGGCTAGGTTTAGGTCTCCCACCCTATGGATAGCTCATTGTTTCAGCACTACTATCTATTGAAAAGCTCATCCTTCCTTCAGGAAGTGCTTCTGCACATTGTAAAACTCATTTGGTCATTTTTTCTTTGAGTCTCTTAGTGTGTTCTCTATTCTGTTCCATTTAACTATCACTCCGTCCCTTCTCCTTGCTTGTCCATACTCTCTTGATTAATACAGATATATAGTCATGGAAAAAAATATATCATCCCTGCATTTCTTAGAGTTTCTGTAATAGCCTTAGCATCCTGAAACATGGAAATATATAAACTATAGAATATGTATAGAATGTTTACTCCCACCTTTTAGTAAGTTTTGTTTATGCTCTTAACATGTTAGGGAAGTGTCTTCTGTAGTCCTATTTTCCTAACATTTTTTTTTATCATGTATAGGTCTGGGTTATGTCCAATATTTTTTGTGCATAAAATAATATGGTTATATGATCCTTCTTTATCCTCTTGAAAATGGATTACATTGATTATTTTTTTAATATTAAACATGTCTTGAAAAAATCCCACTTGTTTGTAGAGTAGAATTATATTTTTCACTGCTGGATTTGATTTACTTATATTTGGTTTTAATTTTTATTTCTAAATTCATGAGAAATATCAGTGGGCAACTTACCATTTTGTAATATGTTTGTCTCTTTTTTTGTACCAGGATAATGCTGACCTTGTAAGATAAGTTGGAAAGTGTTCCCTGCTCTTTCTGGAAGACATTGTATAGAACTGGAGTTAATTTTTCTTTAAATATTTGGTAAATTATTCAGTAAAACAACCTGGGCCTTAAGATTTCTCTTTCTGCAGCGTTTTAATTAGTAATTCAATTTTTATAATAGTTATATAACTATATTGATTATTTACTTAAATTTGGTTGACTTTAGATGTAGTTAGTAATTTCAAAGAATTTGTTTATTCTAAATTGTTGCATTTATGAGTGTAAAGTTGTTCCTGTTAACCTTTTATTATCCTTTTAATGTCTGCAGGATCTGAGGTGATAGCCTTGTTTCATCTCTATTATTGGTGTAGCAGTTTGATATTGTTTATGAATTCCAAAAATAGATATTGGATTATGTTTGTAAACTGGTCTGTTTCTCTGAGAATATTAGATTATATTGGATGCAGAGGTTTCATTTTTAATTGATTAAATAATGATTAAGGCTTTGATTGGGCCATGTCAGTAGGATGTTGAGTCCCCACCCCCTTGGTGGGGAGGGACTCACAGAGAAACTGCACTGCAGAAAAGAGAGATTAATGTTTTGAGCTGGAGCCCCAGGAAGTAAACATGCATGAGAAGAACATAGAAGAATAGGGACTGCTGCATAGACACAGCAGAGGCCCCGGGAAGTGTGAAAGCCTCATAGTCTACAGCTGACCTTGTGGAGAGAACAGAGCCCAGAGAGGAATGAGCCCTGGGAGAGATGAGACTTATCCCAGCATACAGCTGATATTGGAAGAAGCTTGGACCACAGAGCCTTGAGAGGAAGAAGAAGCCTGAATGCTTGCAGGTACCAGCAGCCATGTTGCTCCAACATGTGGCAACAGAATTTGGTGAGGGAAGTAACTTATGCTTTATGGCCTGGTAACTGTAAGCTTCTACCCCAAATAAATATCCTTTTAAAAAGCCAACAGATTTCTGGTATAATGCATCAGCACCCCTTTGGCTGAATAATGTAATTGGTAATTTGTATCTTCTCTCCTTTGATCTTTATCAGTCTTGTAATTTATTAATTATATTTAATTGGGGAGAACCAGGTTACTATTTCATTGATAGTTACTGCTGTTTTCCTGTTTTAAATGTCATTGATTTCTGTTTTAATTTATTTAATTTTTCTGTCTTTTGGCTGGCATTTATTTTGCTTTTCTTTTTTGTAGTGTCTTGACATTTGAAAATTAGATTATTGACTTGAGATAATTCTACTTTTAAAAGACAAGCAGTTAGTGCTATAAATTTATCTCCCAATGCTGCTTTAGCTGCATCCCTTAAATGTTGTCAGGCTTTGTTTTCATTTTAATTCAGTTCTATGAATTTATTTATTACTATTTACCACTTCTCTTTGAACAATAGATTTTGAGAAATAAGTTGTTTACTTTCTATGATTTTGGTAATTTTTCTGCTGTCTTTCTGTTATTTATATCTTATTTTGTTTGATTCCATTATATTCAGAAAAGAGTTTTCTGCATGTTTTCAATTTTTAAAAAATGTGTTGTATTTAAAAAATGTGTTTCAATTTTTAAAAAATGTTCTGTATGGTCCAGGATATTGTTTATCTTTGAGAGCAGACACTTTAAAAGAATAGTTATTCTGCCATTTTGGGGTGGAGTATATCATAATTTTCAATCCCACCCTATTGATTGATGATGTTATTGAGTTCTTATATACCCTTGTTAAGTTTCTGTTTCATTGTTCTATCAATTATTGTTAATATTTCTTTGTAGAATTAACCTTTTTTCATTATGTAATGTCCCTCTTGTCACTAGTAATTTTCTTTGCTCTGAAATCTACTTTATCTTATATAAATGTAGCCATTCTTGCTTTGTAAAATTATTTTAGGGTATGCCTTTCTTCCATCTCTTTACTTTCCACATACCTATAGTATTATCCTTGAAGTGGGAGTCCATTAGATAGCAATTCAGTTGTTATTTTTTGTTTTTGTTGGTTATCCATCCTGCCAATATCTGTCTTTATTTGGTATACTTAGATCATTTACATTTAAAAGCACTATGGATATGCTTATAGCTGCTATTCCTTGTTTGTTTTGTGCTATCTTGCCTTCCTGTGTATTTGCAAATGTGTCCACATATATTCTTTGTATTATGTGGGCCTATTTTTTAGAATTCCGTTTTTGTTTATTTATAGTGTGTTGAGTATATTGCTTTGTGTAATGTTCTTAGGGATTGCTCTATGTATTGAAATATACATATGTAACTTACTAAGCTACTGGTATCAACTTTTCTACTTTGAATGTAGTGTAGTAACTGTATTTCCATTTAGGTTCCTTTAACTCCATGAATTGTTAATATAATTTTAAGTATACTTTACATATACATTGAGCATCAAATTGAGCAACATATTAGGTGTCATAATTTTTGCTTCTATCATCAAAATATGATTAAGAAACTCACAAGGAATACACAAAGTAAACAAATAAAACAAAAGTGGTCGTACATAATTTACCCCCACTTTTACCCTTTCTGTTTTTCCCTTTCCTTTCTGAAGTTCTAAGCCCTCTTCTATTACCATTCATTTTGTTTTTGGAGAACTTCCTTTAGACGTTATTTAAGAGTACATCTTACTAACACAAATTTTCTAAGTTTTCCTTCATATGTGAATGAAAAACACCTGGTACAACTGTTTTCTCACTCTTCTCTAGTAGTGCCACCAGAGGAAAATTGTTTAGTTGGACCAGCTTAAGTCACTGTCTGGAGGGCTTCTACCACTGATGGTAATAATGGAATTTCCAGTCATTCTGCCTTTCTTTTTCCATTCTTCAGGATTTTCTATAATTGTCTGCTGTATACTTCCAGGTGTTTAGTTGTACTTAGCAGGGAGATATGGGCAAAATGAGCCCATGTAATCGCGTCACAAATCACAATGTGCATGTGTTTTAATGGTGAAAATAGTTAACAACTTCTGTAATTGAATCACAAAATCTCAGTGAAGTAAAATAATTGCTTATTTCTTGTTCGTATTAAAATACATGAGTTTTGTGATCCTGAATCTTTTTACTCAAAGAGTTACTCATAGACCCACACTTCTTCCAAATAGTGGTAACAACATCTGATGCATAAAAGTCACCACAGAAACTGAAGTGAGGACAAAAGATTTCTGTAGATTTAGGTTGGCTATGGGCCACTCTAGGAAGAGGCTTCATCATTTCTGTCCACAATCCAACAATCAGAATTCAATCACACTTTTTCTATTGCAAGGAAGTTTGGGAAATATCATTTCACTGGGCACTGAGAAATGAGAGGAATCTCAGTATTGATGAATACTAGAAACCGCTATTACAACATAAGTTCTAATGTACAGAAAGCAACTTGTTCAAATTTTGTAATAGAGAGGCAACTTAATTCAAGAAGTAATATATTGCAAATGAGTGTAAAGCTATTGGGATTTGTCTTAGAAATCAAAATCCTACATCCATCTACAGGAAAATGAGAGCGTAAGACTACGGTATTACCTAAAACTCATCATCTCCAAAATTATCTTACTCTATTGCTTTATTTCACCATCATCTTATCATCGTCTTTATCAGGGAGTTTTAAAAATCCTTCATGTGCAACAGTCTACTCAATGTACCTGTGTCATATCTTTATTTATACATCTTTCTCATATAAGTCTATTCAAGAAAGGTACAGGTATTAACATTTTACAAATACAGAAACAAATATTTAATACTTTCAAAAATTTTCTGAAGTTCATTGTGATGACTAATTTTATGTATCAATGTCAACTATTTAGCTTATGGTACCTCATTGATTGGTCATGTACTTGCCTAGTTGTTACTATGGAGATATTTCACAGAAGAGATTAGTCATATCAAAGAATCAACCTAAGTAAATGTGATTAACCTACGTTATATAAGTGAACCTAATGAACTCAGTTGGAGGTCTTAACATAAAAAAACGAGGGTTCAGCATTAGTTCTTACAGAAATTTCCAGCCAGCAACTTTGCACTTGCCAACCCCCACAATCTCATGAGCCAATTCCTTATAATAAATTTTGCGCGCGCGCGCGCACACACACACACACACACACACACACACACACTTTGGTTCTGCTTCTCTGGAAAACCCTGACTTACACAGGTTTTGGTACCAAGTGTGGTTATAGAACAGAATTTTAAGGATAAACTTTCTGAAATGGTTTTGGGAATTTTGGAATTGATTTTTTAATTCTATTACATTTAAAAGCACTAATGACTCTTTCCAAAGTTAAAGAAGGCACAGATATTATATGGCATGATATGGCAATAAAGATAAGCAAAATATCACCATTGAATACTCATAAACAAATACTTCTAAGAGCCAACATTCTGGGAGACTGTGTATGTATTTGATACCTTAGGCCAAAGCTAATGGGTATTTTGAGATGGGTTAGTTGATCTTAAATATGTTGCATAAATTGGTGGAAGAAAAGGGTGACTTAAAATTCCCAGGTTAAGTGACAAATAAGTTACATGAAAGTTTCTATATGTGCCTTGAAAGAAGCCCTTATCTCCTGTAATCAAACTATGATGCTGGGAAAATTGAACTTCTAAATTCTGCAGTTTTCTTTTGCCAGTAGAAACAGCCCATCATTAGACATCTGAGGAGCTTATTTCTGCATTATCAGATGAAATTCTAATGGAATCCCCTGAGGTAGTTTACTTTGGAAGACATTGCTAATTCTCCTCAGGAATAAACCCCACCACCCCTCTTTGCTTATAAAACTTTAACAAAATTAAAGACATGGCAGACCCCAAAACATGAGGTCCAAAGTTGGACACATGAGGATGTATATTGCATTCCAAAAGCAATACATGATTTTTACACTTTCTACTGAGAGAAATCAGGGAAATATTATGCACACCCTTAAAATCAATTCCCACACTTAATTGCCTGATTTTTGTTTCATCAGAATTGATATTAAAGGTATGGTATAATGGTGGAAGGAACATAAAATTGTGTAAAGCTTATTTGATTGATACAGGTCCACTAAGCAGAGATTCTATATTCAGCATTATAGCTCAAAGAGTGAGAAGGGGCTTTAGCAGTTTGTTTTGTTGGTTGGCTGAAACATGGACCAAAAGTTGGGCTATACTAAATGAAGATGAGATGCCAGAACTGCTTTGGTATTATTTAGAAGAATATATCCAATCACAAATGGAGATTAGAATGTTCAAGTGAATTTATCATATCAGACCTGCTTACCATCTCAGGAGTGAACAGAGGACATGCCTTTAACTATGACTTTTATACATAAATTTGTGAAGAGAATGCTATCATCTTTGTAGAGCTCTGTGGTTTTTTTTCTCTGTAGGTCAGATACTGCCATGGGAACTGCTGCCATTGAACTGGGTTCCTTAAAAAATTGGAATAATTTGAACCTATGGTGACAGAGGTTAAGTAGTAGTATCTAATCTCCAAAAGCAAGATGGACATAGTTATTATAATGGAGAACAGAGTCAAAGCAGTAATCAGAATAGTATGACTTGCATATGTCATTAGTTAGATCATCAAGGGGTACCTAAAAGCAAAATAGACAGTCTACTAAACTCTTACTTGGTCTCTATAAATGTGAGAGTTGTAGTTGAAGTGAACAAAAGTCTAATTTTAATGACAAAATGAGTCAAAGCCCCTCAAAATATTTCCAGAATTGAGTCAATTTACAGGCTTAGAAACCTTCATATGAAGGGAAGGTCACTCTCCCATAAGGAACAACTTTGCTACTCTGAAGAAAACTTATGTGGTTAATCTTTCATACAGACTTCCTCAAAGAAAGCCACAATCTTTTATCATTGTGCCTCTGCATTGCAGAAAATGGAACAGTCAGATTTTTCACAGATTATTGGACACTAGCTCTGAACTGGCACTAACTCCAGGGTCACAAAACATCATTGTGGTCCACCATTCAGAGTAGAGGCATATGGAGGTCAGGTGCTCAATGAGTTTTGAGCTCATTTCTGTCTCATACATGGCCAATGCATCCTTAAATCCATCCTGTGTATATTTTCCCAGTTCTAAAATACAAAATTAGAATAAACATACTTAACAACTGGCAGAGTACCCATATTGATTCCATGACCTGTGGAGTGAGGGCTATTTTTATAGGAAAGGCCAGTGGAAGCCATTACAACTGCCTATACCTAGGAACATAGTAAATCAAAAGCAATATCACATTCCAGAAGAACTTTCAGGTATTAGTGCCATCATGAATATCGTGGAGGGTGCAAGTATGATGATTCCAACAACAATAAAACTTTCCTATATGGTCTGTGAGGACAACAGATGTATCTTGGAGGATAACAGTGGATTATCTTAAAGTTAACCAGGTGGTGAATCCAACTACAGCTGTTGTTCCAGAATGATATCATTGCTTAATCAATTTAACACATCCCCTGGTACCTGGTATGCAGGTATTCATCAGGGAAATGTTTTTTTTTTTGTTTTTGTTTTTGTTTTGACGTTTGTTGGTACAAATCAACAGAAACTATTTTCTTTCAGCTGGCATGGTTATCAGTAAACCTTCACTATTGTATATCAGGGTTATATCAACTATTCAGCCTTATGTCATAATTTAGTCCAGAGGGAACTTGATCATCTTTCTATTACAGAAGACACATCATGGTCCCTTATATTGATGACATTATATTGATTGGACTTAATGAGCAAGAGGCAGCAAACTGCTTTAAATTTATTGATAAGACATTTGTACTTCAGAGGGTGGGAAATAAATCTAACAATTATTCAGGAGAATTACATCTTAGTGAAATCGCAGGCATCCAATGGTTTGCTGTAAGTTGAGGTATCCCTTCTAAGGTAAAAAATAAGCTGTTGCATCTGACCCCTAGGATGACCAAAAAGTAGGCACAACTTCAGGAAGGCCTCTTTGGATTTTTGAGGCAACATATATATGGTGGCTGGAAGCTATATATTCCAGAAAATCATGTTTTTAAACCTAACCCATTCCTGTTGCTATGAACTCTTGTAAATATGACCTTTTGGTGAGGTTACATTAGTTAAGGTGTGGCCCAGAGGAATCAAGATAGGCCTTAACTTAATTACTAAAGGCTATTTAGGGAAGGTCACAGAGATGTAGAAAGCTAGAGGGAGCAGCCAGGAGCTGAGAGTAATCAGAACCTGGTAGAAGAAGGAGGAATCAGGAGAGGCTGCCACATGCATTGCCATGTGACAGAAAAACCAAGGGCCAAGAATTTCCAGCATTCAGGCCAAGAATGCCACAATATTCTGGGGAAAAACATTGCTTTGATGATGTCTTGATTTTGGACTTCTCCTAACCTCAAAACTGTGATCCAATAAATTCACATTGATTAAACCAATCCATTGCATGTTATTTCTTTGGCAGCCAGGAAACTAAAACAATATACCTCATTTAGTTGCAGTATACTGGCCCATTATCTGAGTAACCTGAACAGTGGCCAGCTTTCTGGAGACAAGAAAAAACTTATGCCTCTGCTTTACATCCAGTCTTCCATGCAGGCTGCTTTGCTCCTTGTGCTATATGATCCAGCATGGCCAGTGGTGTTTGAAAGGGAAATGGAAAATAGAGATGTCATTTGGAGCATTTGGCAGACAGCTGTAAGTGAATCACAACATAGAACCTCAGAATTTTGGAGAAAGCCCTGCCATAACCTTTGGATAACTACTCTATTTTTTTTTTTTAAGAAATAGCTTTAGCTTCCTACTGGGCCTTAGCAGAGACTAAACACATAACCTTGCTATGCAACCAGGATTGTCCACCTTGTACTGGGTATTGCCTGACTCAACAATCACAGAGATGGAGGTGCACAGCAGCACTCTACCATCAAACAGAAGTGGTAAATATGAGATTAGGTGCAAGGAGGCCCTGAAGGCTCAGTTAAGTTACATGTAGAAGTAGTCAAAATGTACATGGTCCCCACTCCTGCCATATTAAGTTATCTCTCCTGCCTGTACCTTTGGCCTTTTGGGGATTATATTAGTCAGCCAAAGGGGTGCTGATGCAAAGTACCAGAAATTGGTTGGCTTTTATAAAGGGTATTTATTTGGGGCCAAAGCTTACAGTTACAAGGCCCTAAAGAGCCCGTCTCATGATTTGTTTCTCAGCAAAGTCAATTGCCATGTGTTGAAGCAAGATGGTTGCAGATCTCTGCGAAGGTTCAGCTTCCCTCTCTCAGATACAGGCTGACATAGAGCTTGTCTCCCCAGGGCCACCAGATCAAAGTTCTCTCCTCCTGTGTGTGTTCTTCTGTATGTCTCCTGGAGTGAGTGTCCTTTTATATCAGCCCACCAAGGGGGCAGGGTTTTAACCTGAGTTACACCCTGCTGACATGGTTGAATCAAAGCCCTTAATTTAACATAATTTAATCAAAGACATCTCAGCTGAATCTAATACAATCAAAGGGAATCACACCCAGAGGAACAGACCAGTTTGCAAACATAATCTTTCTTTTTGGAATTAATAAATAATCTCACACTGCCACAGGGAGTTCCTCATAATCAGTTGAATAAGGAAGACAAACCTTGGGCGTTTTTTTACAGATATTTCTGCACGGTACAAAGGCACTACCCAAAAGTGGACAACTGCAAGACTACATCCTCTTTCTGGGTGTCTCTGAAGGATAATGGTGAAAGAAATCTTCCTAGTGAGCAGAACTTTATTTCAGCAGTACACCTGGTTGTTCATTTGCTTGGAAGGAAAAATGGACAGATGCGTGATTCTACATTGATCCACGGGCTCTGGCCAATGGTTTGCTCAGAACGTCAGGGATATGGAAGGAATATGACTGGAAAATTGTAACAAGGAGGTCTTTGGGAAGGCATGTGGATATACATGTGTGTATGGGCAATAATGTGAAGTGATTTGTGTCCCTTTAAATGTACAACCAATGGTAACTTCAGAGGAGGAATTTAATAATGAAGTGGCTAGACTGATACATAATGTGGATACCTGTTGGCCTCTTTCCCCAGTCACTCCTGTCATTTTCCAATGGGCTCATTATCAAAGTGGACATGGTTGGAAGGATGGAGGTTTTTCATGGTTTCAGAAACATGAACTTCTACTCATTAGGCCCACCCTTGCTATAGCCATTGCTTAGTGCCCAATGTGCCAGAAAGAGTGACCAACAATGATTCCCTACTATGGCACTATTCTCTAATACAATCAGCCAGCTGCCTCATGGCCAGTTTATTGCATTGGACCTCTTCCATCATGGAAGGCACTGCATTTTGTCCTTATGGAATGGACATTTACTCTGGGTATGAATTTGCCTTACCTGCGTAGACTTCTTTTGCCATATCCATGAACTTACAGAATGACTTATCTATCATCTTGATATTTCCCACAGAATTGCTTCTGGTCAAGGAAATCACTGCAAAGCAATAAAGTACAGTAATGGACCAAAGTTCATTGAATTCCCCAGTATTATCATGTTCCTCATCATCCCAAAACACCTTGATCAATAGAACAATGAAACATCCTTTGGAAGATTAAATTATCACATCAGTTATGCAGCAATACCTTGTAGAGCTCGGACAATGTAGTCCAGGAAGCTGAATATGCTCTAAATTGGTGTCCAGTATATGTGCTGCTTCTCCTTTAGCCAGGATTCATGGGCACAGGAATCAAGTGATGAAAATTGAAGAGGCACCACCCATTATTAGACCTTGTGATTCACTAAAAAAATATTTCCACTGACCCTGTGACCTTATGCTCTGTTGTTATAGAGATCTTATTTCCAAAGGGTTGGAAAGCTTCCATCAGGATGCACAATGGGTACATTTATCTGGAATTCAAGACTGCAACCCGATCACTTTGAGTTTATCATGCTGCTGAATGAATAGACAGAGAAGGGAGTTACTGTTCTGGCTGGAGCAATTGATCCTGATTGCCAAAGGGAAATTGGGTGGCTGCTATACCATGGAGTAAAGTATAGTAATTCTGGCATACAGGCCATCCCTTAAAGTGTGTATTAGTACTTTTATGCCCTACTATTAAAGTAAATGGAAAACAACAACAACTTAATTCAGGCCTAAGTACTAATGACCAAGACTTTTCAGGAAAACAGGTTTGGGTCAACCCACTAGACAAAGAATCAGGACCAGCTGAGATGTTTTCTGAGGACAAAGGAAACATGGAATGGGTTGAGTAAGAAGATAGTTTTAGTTACAGATACCAGCTATGACCATGTGACTATTTGCTGAAATGAAGACTGTTTTTATGAGTATTGTCTTCTTTAATTTGTCATGAATTTCTTTATTTTCTTCCCTTTGTCATATAACATATGTTGTTTTAAATTTACATAATGGTATTTAAGTGGTAGTGTTTCAAGGACAAGAGTGAAAATTCAAAACATAACTTATTTAATGCTGCATTAACATAAAGGAAATATTGTGGTTTAAATTTCTTAGTAAATAGGTTATTAAGCTGTCTTTTAAAAAATATTGCTAAGAAGGTTTCTTTCATCTTTCTTCTTAACCTAATGGACCAGTAACTCTTAAGCTAGAGCAATCATAAAAGCCCTTCTAGTGTGTAATATCTCCCCATGCTTTCTGAGGTCCTTCTTGAGTAGTAGGGCTCAGAGACCCCACTGTCTAGGAAATATAAATCAAGGTGTAGGGACAGAAACATGCTTTAGATACAGTAGAAATTTACATGGAAAGATATTAGACACCTGTGTGTGCTTATGGATAGTTTTAGGACCCAAACCATTTCTATGCATTTATTTACCCAATCTAATATTATTAAAAAATACACACTTTCATATATTCCCAATTTATATTTGGTTTATGTTCCATAATATGTAAGTTTTCATGCTATATTTCTACAATCATCTAATTGTTTCTTTTAGCTTAGACAATGCACGGTTTAGCCAAGGGTTTTTTTGCTTTTTCAGTTTCAGAGATTTCATTACCAATATGAGGTTTCAAAAGATGAAAGTAAAATAACCCAGCCAACAAAAATGCATCAGCAAAGAAAAATGAACTCCTCATTTAAATAGAGTTCATATTGTTTTTTAATGTATATCATGGCCCCTTTCCCCTTTGGAAAAGCAACAGTTAGGATACTAGAGGGAATATGCTTCTCTTCTTGAATAAACCCCAACACCACCAACCTAATAATGACTTCTCATTTTTATAACTGATCAACATAATAAGTTGAAAAATAATCTTAATTTTTCAGTACTGACAATTTTGTTTCTTCTTATGCTCTAGAGTAAGATACAAGAACAGTTTTTCCAGGAATTGTTTTGCCTGACAAAAGTAAACAATGAATTCATGTTCTTAGTATATTTTTTTCTGTAACAAGAAAACAACATTCTGGTAAAATATGATTCTACAATCAACTTGCTGTAAATTTGCATTTTTCATGATAGGTAAACACTCTCTTAGTATATTATTACACAGTTTTATATTGTTAGATTGTTCCTTGGCTATGAGAATTATTTTATTTTGTTGGAGAATATCCTTATTTCATCAGATTTGTTCTAAACTGTTTAAGGTTGAAATGCCAGGATTTCTGCAATATACTTTCAAATGTTTAAATGGTGTTTTGAGAAACATTTTTATGTTTTAAGAACATTTGAAATTATATATATGCCCACATATATATATGATAATTACATTTGATAAAAGAATGTGCACTTTTTTTAAACAATTGAAAGAATCTATATTTACAAATTTAAAACTATATATGTGTAGGTAAAATAATATGTTAGCAATTAATAAATTCATGTGAAAGTTACATAGGTGTTCATTATAGCATTTCAATTATTCTATATTTTATAAATTTTTTAAATAAAGTGTTGGATAAAATCAAATATGATCATGAAACAACAATCTTGGGAAAAATATATCTCATAGCCTATCGCCAAGCCCTCATCGCTAATCAATTTCTCTATTACTGTGGAAAGTACAGAAGCTCTTAACCACACACTGAGGCTTTGGGAAAATAGTCTATTCCCATTTAACCACAGAACTTTGTCCATATGTACTTTTTCAGTTTATTACTGTCCTTTGTTTGTTTATCTCTGTGATAACTAGAAGATTTGTAATTTTTTTGGCTTCTTACAAGTATTTTTTGTTCTTTAATGAAATAGGTTTTAATCACTATTTTTGCATGTCACCTCTACTCTTCAAGGCTTGGACAATAGAGATGAATGCTCTACTATGAAATATGGGGAAATGCTTGCATGTTTCCTCCTAATTGTGTTCTCCTCTTCAATTCTGGAATGTGGTAGTTTATTGTGTTGATTTGGAATCATGTTATTCTTGAATAAAAGAAAATCCCCCTAAATGTTTCTATTGCAAAATAGGCTTTACTTTTCTGCCACACTAAAGAATTGCAGAAATGAAATGCCAGCTCCAAACATCACTAGACAACAAGGCTCCTTTAATTTTATCTTCAGGTACCCAAGCACATGGCTCTGATTCCCCAAATACAGAAATGAGCACTGCAGCACCAAACATGACATCATGATCAAGACACCTGGAAAGGCAGAAGGCAGTGGCGCCTAACTGATCTCCTTGTAAGAGATTTTCCTGAAATTAGCTCCAAAAAATTCTACTTACTCAATATTTGAAAAAGTTGAGTTAAATGGCTGCATCAACCCTCACCCACTACATATAGGAACACATGGAAGCATTGTTTTGTTTATATTTGGGACAAATCTTAGGAAGTCAACTAGCAATGCCAGGCACTGCATATTTGTCACTTCATATTTTCATTAATGTTACATATAAAATAGCGTAATATAAAAATAATGATAATGAACAACCCTCATCCCAAACAACAGAAAGTATCCACAACTGCAAGCAAAGTTTTTTTCCATCTACCCCATAAGGTGTAAGCCTCCTCTTCATCTAAAGAAGAGCAGGATAACCATCCCCAAATACTCCAGGCTGAGGAATGAACAAACATAAGGAGGGAATGTGCAGACCAAAGTAGACATTATTAATCTAATAATGGAGAAACCTGTAACTTTGATATAAAATAGTGAGGGAAACGGGAGGGAATAATAGGTGGAACATAGGATATTTTTAGGGCATTGGAATTAAATGTAAACCACAATATAAACTATAGACCTTGGTTATTAGCAATGCTTCAATATATATTCATCAATTGTAACAAGTGTGCCACACTATTGTAAGATGTTATTAATGGCAGAAGATGTGGGTGGAGGAGAGTATATGGGACTCCATTGCACTTTTGATGTAACTTTTCTGTAACCTAATATCTCTTTAAAAGTAAAGTTTATTATATATAAAAAAGAAAACATTAAAAAACCAGGAACTACTTGCAATAAATACAGTAAATCACAGGAAAAAAAGATTTTTTCCTGAAATCAAATCCAAAAAATTCCACATACTCTTATATTTGAAAAAGTTGAATTAAATGGCTGAATCCACCCTCACCCACTCCTTCCAGGAAGGCCTGGGAGCATTTTTTTTATTGGAGACAACTCTTAGGAAGGCAACTAGCAGTGCCAAGCACAGTATATATTGTCACTTCATTGTTGCTTCTTATTTTTATTAATGTTACATGTAAAATATCTTTTTATGGGTTTAAGTGGGCACTCACCACCTCTCTTGCAAAAGACAGCTGATTGGGGACAGGATCCTGCCCAAGTGAGCTGTTCTGGTAGCACACGGAGTGGGAGTGTTTGGGACTTCAATCTGGAGGGAGCCGGAACAGGGAGATAGACTGCTCAAGATAAAACTGGAAAATAGAAAATAGCAAGGAAATAAAACAAAAAGAACAAAGTGTCAAAGAGAAAAGTTAACACACACACAAGACCAACAGCTTAATAAAACTCTAGAGCAGAGAGAGAAACTAATCAACTGAATAAAACCATCAAGATAAAATGATGACCAGAGGGCAAAAAAAATTACAAACCATACTGAGAAACAGGAAGACATGGACCAGTCCAATGAATAAACTAAAAGCTAGGAAGAGATGCAGAACATCAAACAACTAATCAAAGCTGTCCAAACAATATCATGGACCAACTTAATGAAGTGAAGGAAGAGATTAAGGATATTATTAAGAAGACACTGGGAGAACATACTGAAGAAATTGTAAACATACATAAAAAGATAACAGATATGATGATGATGAATGGCACAATCCAAGAAATCAAAAAGATCCTGGAATCACCTAACAGGAGAATTGAACAGGCAGAAGAAAGAATTAGTGATGTGGATGACAGTACATCTGAAATCAAACAAGTAGAACAGATAGATAAAAAGATAGAAAAAATCCAGCAGAGACTTAGGGATATAACTGATAATAGAAAAGAAATAATAACTCTTCCAAACAAGAGAAGCAGAAGGAACATTGCCTAACTCATTCTATGAGGCCAACATTACCCTAATACCAAAGCCAAACAAAGATACCACAACAAAGGAAAATTAGAGACCAATCTCTCTAATGAAGCTAGATGCTAAAATCCTCAACAAAATACTTGCTAATCACATTCAACAACATATCAAATGAATTATTCACCATGACCAAGTGGGTTTCATCCTGGGTATGCAAGGATGGTTCAGCAAAAGAAAATCGAGCAATGTAATGCACCACATAAACAGATTGAAAGACAAAAAAAATCACACAATCATCTCTATAGATGCAGAAAAAGCATTTGACAAAATACACCACTCTTTCCTGCTAAAAACACTGCAAAAGATAGGAATAGAAGGAACTTTTAAAACATGATAAAGATTAAATATGAAAAGTCCAACGCTAACATCATCTTCAATGGTGAAACCCTAAAAGCCTTCCCTCTGAGATTGGGAACAAGACAAGGATGCCCACTATCACCACTCCTATTTAACATTGTCTTAGAAGTACTTGCTTGAGCAGTGAGTCAAGAAAAATATATAAAAAGCATCCAAATTTGAAAAGAAGAAGTAAAAATTTCATTATTTTCAAATGACATGATCCTATACATAGAAAGCCTTGAGAAATCTACAACATAACTTCTGGAACTTAAAAAGTAGTTCAGTAAAGTCGCAGGCTATAAGATCAGTGCTCAAAAATCAGTAGCATTTCTGTACACCAGTAACGAGCACTCTGAGGAGGAAATCAAGAAAAAAAAATACCCTTTACAATAGTAACTAAAAGAATCAAATACCTAGGAATAAATTTAACTAAAGATGTAAAGGACTTATATACAGAAAACTACAAAACATTGTTAAAGGAAATCAAAGAAGACTAAAAAAAATGGACTAATATTCCCTGTTCATGGATAGGAAGACTAAATATCATCAAGATGTGTATCTTACCCAAACTAATCTACAGATTTAATGCAATCCCTGAAAAAATCAACACTGTATTTTTTAATGAATCGGAAAACTAACTGCAAAATATATTTGGAAGGGTAAGAGGCCCTGAACAGCCAAAGACATATTGAGAAAGAAAAATGAAGTTAGAGATTTCAAACTACCTCACTTTAAAACATACTACAAAGCTACAGTGGTCAAAACTGCATGGTATTGGCACAAGGATAGACATAGTGACCAATGGAACTGAATTGAGAGTTCTGATATAGATCCTCAAATACTCAGTCATCTGATAGTCAACAAGGCCACCAAGCCTATTCGGTTAACAGAGAATTGCCTCTTCAACAAATGGTGCTTGGAGAACTGGATATCCATACCCAAAAGAATGAGAGAGGAACACCGTCTCACACCTTATACAAAAATCAACTCAAGATGGATCAAAGATCTAAATATAAGAGACAAGACCATAAAGACCTTGGAAGATAATGTAGGGAATTCTCTACAGGACCTTGTAATAGGAAATGGTTTCATGAACTTCACACCAAAAGCACTAGCAGGAAAAGAAAAAATAGATAAATGGGATCTCCTCAAAAAGTTTTACACATCAAAGAATGTTATCAAGGAAATAAAAAGACAGCCTACCCAATGGGAGAAAATATTTGGCAACCATACATCTGATAGGATTCTAATATCCTGCATATATAAAGAAATTCTACACCTTGAAAATAAAAAGACAAACAACCAATCTTAAAAATGGGCAAGTGACCTGAAAAGACACTTCTCCAATGAAGAAATACAAATGCCTAAAAAGTACGTGAAAAGATGCTCAACATCACTAGCTATTAGGGAATTGCA
This sequence comes from Cabassous unicinctus, assembly GCA_029593785.1. Classification (NCBI taxonomy): domain Eukaryota; kingdom Metazoa; phylum Chordata; class Mammalia; order Cingulata; family Chlamyphoridae; genus Cabassous; species Cabassous unicinctus. Next base: position 37,589 of record JAQZBX010004222.1, on the reverse strand, counting down.
AATTAAAACTACAATGAGTTACCATCTTACACCCATTAGAATGATGGCTATTAAAAAAACAGACTACAAGTGTTGGAGACATGTCGAGGAATGGGAACCCTCATCCACTGCTGGCGGGATTGTGAAAAGGTCCAGCCACTGTGGAGGACAGTTTGGTGGTTCCTCAAAAAATTAACTATAGAACTTCCATATGATCCAGCATTTCCACTCCTGGATATATACCCAGAAGAATTGAAAGCAAAGACACGAACAGATATATGCACATCAATAATCATAGCAGCACAGTTCAATATTGCCAAAAGTTGCAATCAACCCAGGTGCCCATCAACAGATAAACAAAATATGGTACATACAAACAATGGAATATTACTCAGCTGTAAGAAGGAATAAAGTGCTAACACATGAGATTACATGGATGAATCTTGAAGACCTTATGTTGAGGGAAGCAAGCCAGGCATTGAAGGATGAACAGTACATGACCTCACTGATATGAATTAAGGAAATTGCACAGTCTCACAGAGCTATTATCTGAAAGATAGGTTTACAAGAAAGAGAAAGAGAATAGAAGATTGTGAGCCATCACCCATACGGACGTAATCTATGGTAAAGTGGTAGAGTGTAGTTGCGTATTGAAGGGATAGGTCAGGAGGATAGTTATATTATTGGGTTGGGTGGTGTAGGGCTGACAGGTGGTTAGATTGGGAAGGGTGGGTTAAAAGACCCAGGAAGAATTTGGAGAGGTGCCAGGTGAACACTTGGGATTTGTGGGTATGAGGTTAGAAGCACAGAGGTGGGAATTCTCTTATGGCAATATGACAAGGAAGGTTCACTGGTTTAGGGTGTTGGTTAGGGAGGCATTCGGGACAGGGCACACCTGGAGCAGGCTTCTAGGGAATGTGTGAGTTTTCATTCTGTCATAATCTGTTCTATCAGTGGGTGGAGACTCACATAATGAGTGGGAAGGTGTTGGACTCTCATCTTTCGGAGGACTGATAGGTTCAGAAATAGGTGGGGATCTCTCAAGACCAAGGGCAGTTCCTAGTGGGGGAGGATGGACCACTATATCAAGACCTCTTGTTGCATGTAACTATGAATCTTGTCATCCAATGAGTCAAGCCAAGGGGTCGTCATGGGCCCCGGGGTGAGGAGAAGGGTGGAACAGAATATATCAAATAGGGGGTATTTAGTGTTCATTGGAAATGTTCTTCATTACCTTACATTGATGGACACAGGACATGGTAAATATCATCAAAATTTATAAAAGTGTATGGTCTAAAATGTAAATCATAATGTAAACCATTGACAATGTTTAGTAGCTATGTTTCACTATGTGTTATCGGTTATAACAATGCTACCATCCACATATAAGAAGTGTTGTTATGCGGGGGAGGAAAGGGGGAGGAGATTGGGTATAGGAGAGTCTCTTGTATTCTGTATGTGACTTTTCTGTGACCTAGAACTTCTTTGAAAGCAAAATGAAAAATGATGAGACACTGGGGAGTGAGAGGCAGAAGGTGCCATGGTACAGATTGTACACCAGATGTTGTGGTGGTGAAAAGCAAAATGTTAAAAAAAATTATTTTGTATTTATTTTTATTTTTTAATTATCTTTTTATTTCTTTTACATTCTTCATTTTTTAAATATCCCAGTCTTTTAATTTTATTTCATTTTTAGGTTTATTTTTAAGTTTTCATGTATTTTCTCTCTTACATTTAAACTTATCATTAATATCTATTTTCCTATTGTATTTGGCTAGTGTGACAGCTTCATCTTTAAAGGAACTTTGGATCACAGAAGAGTTACAACTGGGGTAAGAGAGGATTGTTGGTGGGGGGTGTCAGGGTGTGGGGCTGAATGGGAGGAAGTTCACATGAACACACATATAGGTATATAAAATTGTTCAAATGTTTATGGGGCATTGTCACAGTGGGTAGAGAATCACTCAATAAATGAGAGAATACTGAATTCCCATCCTGGAGAGCTCTGCCACATTCTCTAAGGGAGCAGCAGCAGTCCCCCAAGTGCAGGGGCAGTGTCTGGCAAAGGAGAATGATCCACTGATGGGCCCTTGTTAATGATGACTAGCCTTATGAGGCTTTGCTCTTGAAATTGAAACTTAGTCTATTGTTATGGGGTGCCTGAGAGACTCCTTGTTGCCCGGATGTGGCCTCTCTCTAAGCCAAACTCAACATATGAATGCATTACATTCCTCCCCGTGTGGGACATAACACCTGGGGATGAGCCTCCCTGGCACCATGGGATTGCTACCAAGTGACAACTGGCAATGTGGCTGGAAAAAGTCTTCAAATAAAAGGGGGAAAAGGTAAAGACAAATGAGTTCATATGGCTAAGAGACTTCAAAGTGAGTTGGGAGGTCATCCCAGAGGTAATGCTTACACACATCTCAGTAGGATCTCATAGACTTCCAAAGTTGATATCTCCCGAAATAGAGGGGCTCCTAAGGGCTCTGGAGACACCCAAGTCCTATGTCATGGCAGATAGCTTCAGAGTTTGGTGTCTTGCCAGTGGGCCCTATTTTGGAGTTTGTGCTCCTGAGAGTGACAGAGTTGGATTCAAATATGTCTTCCCTGCATATGGTTCATTTGTCCTTTCTATTCTAAACTATATTTGGTGCTGGAGTTTTTAGGTGTACATCCAGAGACTGGGGTCTTTGGGCTGTCCATGTTCCAGCTGGACCCGGAATCTCGGTGGAGCTGTAACTCCTACTCTATAGCTCAATGGACTCACCCAGGACACCTTTTGGGGAGATGATGATGGACAACAGCCATCCCAGGGACCAGAGAGAGTCTGCAGGTGCAGGCAGGATAGTCCCATCCGTCTTATCCATGGGATATAAGAACCCTCTCATTTGGAGGTAGAGTGGACATCACCATCCCAGACTCCTCAGGATTGGGGGAAGAGCTATGGAGTACAGTGGACTTACTGGTATTCTGTTATAGACATATTGTGATTCAAGCAATGGAAGAAATTACAACATTCATATGGATCCAGTGGACACTGGAGGCTCTGAGGGCAGGGAGAACGAAAAGCAGTTGTAATACAGGGGGTTTTTTGGGACTTGGGAATTGTCCTGAGTGACATTACAATGACAGATATAGGCCATTTTATATCATCTATAACATGCAGAACTGTGTGGGAGAGAGTGTAGACTACAATGTGAACTATGGTCCGTGCTTAATGGTAAAGCACCAGGATCTGTTTGAAGGGTGGTGGGGACCTTCCATCTAAAATCATCTGTACATGTTACCTCCAGGCTAGAGGATACAATTTCCAGCATCCCGTGTAGCTAAGTGGAACAATATGATCACTTTCAGGCTAATGAACTTTTAGTGGATGTGATATATGATCTGGGTCATAATTATATACGGGATGTGATTGACATCTACATTGCTTTTCACTATAGTCAGGTAAGAATCATACTTTGCAATTTTTTTCCATCATAGTTCATATGTTTGAGATCAACATCCCAGAAAATCAGAGAGCAATGAGAAAGATGAAACCCGAATATCTGGAAAAGAGATTCCTTCTCTGTGGTTTGCCTGGCAATTAAGCCTGTTCATGGAGTCAATCAGTCAATCAATCAAAATAAAAAAAGAACACTCTTTCATAGGAGAGTGTTACCTGAGTCCCATCTAAAGAGGCTGGATGAGTTCCTAATGCAGTTATTACACCAGACTGTTAAAACTCATCACTTTATATATTTTAAAAATTAATGATCAGTCAAATTTATTAAAATTTTTATTTCTTCATTTTTTGACACATGGGGCTTCTCCTTGATTCTTCTACCCAAGAAGGGATTGTTAAAGCTCTAATCCCTGGTTTTCATAATAATATTTTTTATCATTTAAATATTAAAATTACTATTGAAAAATTACATACAGAGATGATAATGAATATAGCTCATTTAATTTCCCCCAATTTTCTTTTTCTTTTATTTTTTAATTAACAGTCTAAAATTAAATTACCATAAAATGACTTTTTTGGGCTCTGCGTTTTATGAATTGTAATGCATGTATAGATTTTTGTATTCACCATTACAATTACTAGGTAGACTGCTTTGCAAATATTCCCCATCACTACTCTTTTGTAATCACACTAATCTCCCACCCAAAACCCTGGCAAAGTGTATGCTCTTCTCCTTCACTATAGTTTTGCCATTACAAGAAGGTCATATAAATGGAATCATACTCTATGTGACCTTTTGACAGTTTAAAGAATTTGCACTCAAACTATTGCCTTTAAGAGTCACTTAAGTTTTTGCATATATCAATATTTTTTTGTTTTTTTATTGCCAAGTAGTATTACATTATAGAGATGTTCTGTTGTTTTATAAATAAAATTTTATTGAAGTATGTCTTTCATACATGAATATACATAAATAATAAGTGTATAGTAAAGGTTGTGAATTTCCAACAAACATGCATATCATCTTAGAAGGCCCACGTACATCTTCCCACCACCACCATCTTGCATTGTTGTGAAATATTTGTTACAGTCTATGAAAGAGTATTGTCAAAGTATTACTACTAATTATTTTCCCCCAACCTATACAATTATTAACACCCTGTATTAGTATTATATATTTATTATCGTCCATGAGAGAACATTCTCATATTTCTTCTGTTAACCACCATCCATTTTCCACCACTGCATTCCTTGTGCTGTACAGCCCCATGCTTGTACAATCGAAAGTGTACACTCAGTGATTCTCATTTTTATCACAGTGTTGTGCTGTCATCACCTCAGTCAATTTTAGAACATTTTCATGACTCCGAAGGGAAAATGAAGAGCATTCTCATATTTACACAATTAACTACACTCTTCATCCAGCACCAAAATAACTATGTTATATATTTTCTAGATTATTCTCTAGTTTCCTTTCAATTGTCATTTATGTCCACAAACTACTCCTTTCAGCCACAATCACATTTATAAATCAGCACTGTTAGTTATACTCACAATAATTTGTTACTTTCAACTGTATTCATTTCCAAACTTTAACAATTAAACTAATTAATAATGCTATATACATTAAGCATCAGCTTACATTCTCAAGCCACATTAAATAACATAGTAATGAATAATCTAGAGTTCACCTTTGTGAGTTTATTCATAGTAGTTCATATCAGTGACACCATACAATATTTGTGTTTTTGCATCTGGCTTATTTCAAGCAACATAATATCATTTAGGTTCATTCATGTTGTCATATGCATCCTGATTTTAATTCTTCTTACAGCTGAATGGTATTCATTTGTATGTATATACCACATTTTGTTTATCCATTCATCCAATGATGAACACTCGGGCTCATTTCATATTTTAGCAATTGTGAAAAATGCTGCTATGAACATTAGTGTGCAAATGTCAGTTTGCATCTCCTTGCATTCAGTTCCTCTCAATACATACCTAGTAACAGAATTGCTAGATCATATGGCAGTTCTATATTCAGCCTCTTGAGGTACTGCCAAACTGTCTTCTACATAGACTTCACCATTCTACATTCACACCAAAAGTGAAGGAGTGTTCCACTTTCTCCACCTCCTTTCTGTTTTTTTTTAAAACAAATCAATTTTATTGATAAGTATTAATAAGGCATACAGTTCATCCAAAGTGTACAATCAATGGTATTTGGTAAAATCACATAGATGTGCATTCATCACTTCAATCATTATTACAGCATTTTCATTATTTCAATGATAATAATAAAAAACAGACAAGAAAATTCTCCACCTCTCAATCTCTCCATGTTCTCCTGCTGTACGATGACCATTCATTCATTAAGCAGTTTTGTTGAGATATTTCCACACACCATATGATCTATCCAAAGTGTATAATCAGTGGCTTTTAGTATAATCATAATACTGTGCATTCATCACTACAAAAAAATTCTACAGCAATTTCATTACTCCAAAAAGAAAATCTCCACACACTTTAGTATTCCCTCCCAAACCCTTCAAAAACACTAATCTAATTTCATTTTTACAAATTTATTTATATTTACATTTTATATAAATGGAATCATAAAATTTGTAGCACATTCTGTCTGTTTTCTTTCACTTAGCGTAATGTTTTTTGTCTGATACTAACATTTTGTAGTATTAACATACATTTGTCCAGATTCAAAGAAAATGATCTTATATATGCAGTTTACCCATATACATATTTCACATGCAGTTTTCTTATGCTATATAATTCCATGTCACATTTTTTAGCTTTCCTCTTTAGTAATACACATGACCTTAGACGTTCTCTTTAAACCACTTTCATGTCCCCATAATATAATTACTATTTTTGAAGTGCTTTTGTCAAGAAAAAAATGCTAGATTTAGTTGAATGCCTAGTTACAAACATCATGTTGGGCTTTCACCTTTTCTATTGATTTACAAAGATTAACTTGCATCCTTTTAAACAACTCTGCACAAGTTAACCTTCAGCTTTCCATTCTCTAAACTCATTCTATTTTCTGGTGACCTGTATTCAAGTTAGTAACCCCATGTGATTAAACAATATATTTAGTTCATAGTAGTGCAATCATACATTATTTGTCTTTTTGTGTGTGGCTTGCTTCACTCAACATAATGCTTTCCAGGTTCATCCATGTTTTTATATGCTTCATGACTTCATTTCTTTTTGTAGCTGCATAATATAACAGTGTGAATTCACCACAGTTTGTTTATCCATTTATCAGTCTATGGGCACCTGAGTTGTTTCCAAATTTTGGCAATCATGAATAACGCCACTATGAACATTGGTGTGCAAATATCTGGCTGTACCATTCTACATTCCTGTCAATACTGATTAAGTGTTCCTAACTCTCCACATCCTCTCTAACACTTGCAGTTCTGTCATTTTAATAGTCACCATTCTGGTATGTGTGAAATGATATCTCATTTTAGTTTTGATTTGCATTTCCTTAATGGCCAGTGATGTTGAACATTTTTTCGTGTGGTTGTTTTTGCCGTTTGTATATCTTCTTTGGACAAATGTCTATTCAAATCTTTTGCCCATTTCCTATCAAGCCGTTTGTCTTTTTACTGTTGAGTTGTAGCATCTCTTTATATGTCATGGATATTAAACCATTATTGGACATGTGATTTCCAAAAATTTTCTCCTATTGAGTCAGCTGCCTTTTCACCCTTTTGACAAATTCCTTTGCGGTGCAAAAGTGTTTAATTTTGAGGGGATCTCATTTATCTATTTTTTTCTTTTGTTGTACATGCTTTGGTTGTAAAGTCCAAGAAACCACCACCATCTTAATGTCTTTAAGATGTTTTCCCACATTTCTCCTAGCAGTTTCATGGTCATGGCTTTTATATTTACACCTTTGATATATTTTGAGTTGATTCTTGTATAGCAATTGAGATAGGGGTTCTCTTTTAGTCTATTGGTTATGGATATTCAGTTCTTCCAGCACTATCTGTTGAAGAGAATTTTTTGTCCCATCAACATTGACTTTGTAGGTTTGTCAAAAGCCAGTTGGCCATAGAGCTGAGGACGTATTTCTGGACTCTATTCCACTGATCGATATGCCTGCCTTTATGCCAATACCATTCAGTTTTGACCACTGTAGTTTTGTAATATGTTTCAAGTTCAGTCAGTGAAATTACCCCATTGCTTCTTTTTTTAGAATGTTTTTGGCTATTAGGAGGCACTTTCTCTCCAAATATATTTGGTAATTTCCTTTTCTATCTGTGTAAAGTAGGCTGTTGGAATTTTAATTGATAGGGCATTGAATCAATAAATCAGTGTAGGTAGGATTGATATTTTCACAGTATTTAGTTTTCCAATCGAAGAACACAGAATGTCTTTCTATTTGCTTAGGACTTCATTGACTTCTTTTAACATTGTTTTGTAGTTTTCTGCATATAGATCCTGTACTTCTTTGGTTAAATTAATTATTAGGTAATTGAGTCTTTTTGTTCCTATTGTAGATGGAAAATTTTCCCTGATTTCCACCTCAGATTATTCAATACTAATGTATAGAAACTTTACTGATTTTCGCATGTTGATCTTGTATCCTGCCACTTTGCTGAGCTAGTTTATTAGCTCAAGTAGCTTTGTCATAGACATTTCAGTGTTTTCTAAATATAGGATCATGTCATTTACAAATAGAGTTTTACTTCCTTTTTGGATGCATTTTATTTTTTATTTTATTTTTTGGCTTATCTAATTGCTCTAGCTGGAACTTCTAGCACAATGTTGAATAACAATGATTAGAGTGAGCTTCCTTGTCTTGTTTTCCCCATTGAGTACAATGTTGACTGTGGGTTTTTCATACATAGCTTTTATCATATTGAAGAATTTTCCTTCTATTCCTATCTTTTGAAGTGTTTTTATAGAGAAAGGATGCTGGATTTTGTCGAATGCCTTTTCTGCATCTATTGAGATGATTATGTTTGTTTGTTTTTTTCCGTACAATTTTTACTGTGGTATATTACATTGATTTATGCTCTTATGTTGAACCAGCCTTGCATACCAGGAATAAATCCCACTTGGTCGTGATGTATAAATCTTTTGATATCCTGTTGGATTCTACTTGCAAGTATTTTGTTGAGAATTTTTGCATCTATGTTCTTTATGGATATTGAACTGTAATTTTCTTTTCTTGTGGTGTCTTTATCTGGCTTTGATGTTAGGATTATGCTGGCTTCATAAAATATGTTGTTTAATTTTCCCTCCTCTTCAATTATTTGGCAGAGTTTAAACAGGATTGGTGTTAATTCTTCTCAAAATGCTTGGTAGAATTAACCTGTGAAGCCATCTGGTCCTGGAGTTTTCTTTGTTGGGAGATTTTTGATGACTGTTTCAATCTCTTTAAATGTGATTATTTTCTTAAGTTCTTGTATTTTTCTTGCAGTGTCAGTGTAGGTTGTTTGCTCATTTCTAGGAAATGATGTCAAGTTTGTTGGCATACAGTTTCTTGTAATATCCTTTTCTGATCCTTTTAAATTCTATAGCATCAGTAATAACATTATCTTTTCATTTCTGGTTTTATTTATTTGTCTCTTCTCTCTTTTTTCTTTATTAGTCTAGCTAAGGATTTGTCAATTTTATTGATCTTCTCAAAGAGCCAGCTTTTGGTTTTGTTGACTTTCTCTATTTTTTTCTCAATTTCATTTATTTCTGCTTTAATTTTTATTATTTCCTTCCTTCTGCTTGCTTTGGGGATGGTTTGCTTTTCTTTTTCCATTTTCTCCAGTTGTTCATTTATATTTGTGGTTTTAGCTCTGTTTTCTTTTATAATATAGGTGTTTATAAATTTCCCGCTCAAAACTGCTTTTGCTGTATCCCATAAGTTTTAATAAGCTGTGTACTCCTTTCCATTCATCTCAATACATTTATTGATTTCACTTGCAAATTCTTTGACCCACTTATTATTTAGGAGTGTATTGTTTAGCCTAAACACATTTGCAAATTTACCTTTTTCTGTCTATTATTGATTTACAGTTTCCTTCTGTTATGATCTGCGAAGGTGCTTTATATAATTTCAATCTTTTTATATTTATTGAGAGCTGTGTTGTGACAAAACATGTGATATATCCTGGAGAAAGACCCATAAGCCCTTGAGAAGAATGTATAATATAACCTGCTGAGTTTGGGTGCAATGTTCTTTATATGTGTAAAGCTTGTTTATCATATTGTTCAGGTTCTCTATTTCCTTGTCGATCTTCTATCTAGTTGTTCTATCTAATGATGTGAGTGGTGTGTTGAAGCCTCCAACTATTATTGTAGAGACGTTTGTTCCTCTCTTCAGTTTTGCCAGAGTTTTCCTCATGTATTTTGGGGCACCCTGGTTAGGAGCATAGATATGAAAGACTGCAATTTCTTCCTGGTAGATTTTCCCTTTTATTAATATATAATGGCCTTCTGTATCTCTTATAACTTTTTGCATTTAAAGTCTGTTTTGTCCAATATTAGTATAGCTACTCCTGCTCTTTTGGTTACTATTTGTGTGACATATCTTTTCCCAACCTTTCACTTTAAACTGGTTTGTATCCCTGGGTCTAAGACGAGTATGTTGTAAGCAGCAAATAGATAGCTCATTGTTTTTTAATTCTGCTCTGCAGCCTGTATCTCTTGATTGGGGAGTTTGATCCATTCACATTCAGTGATATAACTGTAAGTGCATGATTTATTTCCACCATTTTGTTCTTTGGTTTTCTTATGTCATATCTTGTTTTTGTCTTGTCTTTTTTACTCATTTGGTAACTCTTTTCTGCTATTCTTTCATCAATACTCTATTCCAAATGTGTCTCTCCTGTCTTTTAGTTTTGGGTTGTAAGGCTTCCTTTAGTATTTCCTGCAAAGTTGGATTCTTTAATACAAACTCTCTTAGTTTCTATTTGTTTGTGAATGTTTTAAACACACCTTCATATTTGAAGGACAGTTGTGCTGGATAAAGAATTCTTGGCTGACAGTTTTACTCTTTTAGTATCCTAATTGTATCATACTGTCTTCTCGCTTCCATGATTTCTGATGAGAAATCCACACTATCTTACTGGGCATTCCTTGTATGTGATGGCTTGTGTTTCCCTTTTTGCTCTCAGAATTTTCTCTTTATCCTTGCTGTTTGACCTTCTAGTATATGTCTGGGAATAGGTCTTTTCACATTTATTCTGATTGTGGTATGCGGCACTTCTTGGTCCTGTAAGTTCATTTCTTTCATAAGAGTTAGAAAATGTTCAGCTATTATTTTCTCAAATACTCTTTCTCTTCTCATTCTGGAAACCCCATGACATGTATGTTGTTATGTTTCATGTTATCATTCAACTCCCTGTATCTCTGCTCATTTTTTCCATTCTTTTCTCTCTTTGTTATTTTCTATCTTTAATTTCAGCTGTTCTGTCTTCTGAACCACTTATTCTTTCTTCCATCATTTCAAGTCTGCTTTTGTATGCCTATAATGTGTTTTTGATCTGACCTATGATGTCTTTCATTCCCAGGAGTTCTGTTACTGTTTTATTCAGGTTTTCAAATTCTTCTTTGTGCTTGTTCAGTGTCTTCTTGATATTCTTTATCTCTTTAGCCATATTGTCCTTCACTTCATTAATTTGATTTTGGAAATTTGTGTGCTTCTCATTGATTAGTTGTCTCAAATCCTGCGTCTCTTCTGAATCTTTGATATATTCTGTGGCAGTTTGATATTATTTATGAATTCCAGAAGAAATATTGATTATAATTATAAACTGGTCTTTTTTCTCTGAGCGTGATACCCTTTGCTTGTATTAAATTCAGCTGAGAAGTCTGATTAATTTATATTAAGATTAGGGCTTTGATTTGACCTTGTCATTAGAGCATGCACGGTTGAGTCCCCACCTCCTTGGTGGGCATAAAACAAACTGTCACACAGAAGTAGATACACAGAGAAGATATACAGAGAATCCTGTGGCCTGAGAAGAGAGATAAGCCTGATGGTTTACAGCTGACATTGTGAAGAGAACAGAGCAGCTGAGCCTGGAAAGAAATGAGCCCTAGGGGAGGAATGAGCCTTATGCCAGCCTATAGCTGAGATTGGAAGAAGCTGGGACCACAGAGCCCTAAGAGGAAAAAAGAAGGCTGAACCCTTGCAGACATCACCCACCATCTTGCTTCAACATGTGACAACAGACTTTGGGTCAGGAAGTAACCTTGAGTTGGACTCTTTATGGTCTTGTGACTGTAAGCTTCTCCTGCGAATAAATACCCTTTATAAAAACCAATGGATTTCGGGTACTTTGCATCAGCACCCCTTGGGTTGACTAATACATATTCCTTTTTTTGAACATTTCTTCCATTTCCTTAGTATGGCTTGTAATTTTTTGCTGATGTCTAGGCATCTGATTAGGGTGATGAGTTTATTCAGATGCTCAATATCTCTCTCTCTCAAAGAATTTTAGTACCGGACCCTTTTTTACCACTGTAGCTAAGTAATATGCTTTAAAATCAGGAAGTGAGAGTCCTCCAACTTCCTTCTTTTTTTTAAAGACATGTTTGGCTATTTGGAGCCCCTTGCTCTTCCAAATAAATTTGAAAGGTAGTTTTTCAATTTCTGCAGAAAAGGATTTTAGGATTATTATTGGGATTTCATGAACCTGTAATTAATTTTGCATAAAATTGATGTCTTAATGACTGTATTATTCTATTAAAGGGCTGCAAATACAAAGTACCAGAAATCTTTTGGTTTGTATAAAGGGTATTTGTTTGGGATAAAAACATAACAGTTACAAGGTTTAAAAAGTCCAACTCAAGATTGCTTTCTTCCCAAAGTGTTTTTCCATGTGTTGAAATAAGATGGTTGCGATCTTGAGCTGGTTTCTCCCTTCCCCTATAGGCATCCTCTTCCTCCTGAGGCTCCATGGGCCTAGCCTCTTGAGGCTATGTTCTTAAGTGAAGTCCTCTCTGTCCTGGCATAGCACTTGCTTCTTCCCAGGCCTCCTGTATCAGTTTTGGTTGTTCTGCTTTCTTCTGAATCTCAGCTGTAAACTATTAGGCAAAATGTTTCATCTCTCCCTGAGGCTTCAACTCTTTAAGCTTTCTCCTTTCTGTCACTTGGCAGGATCAAAAATGACAGAACTCTCTCTACTTGTGTGTCTCCACATGTGAGTCCATTTAAATCAGACCCAGCAAAGGGGTGGATACTCAACTGGAGTCACATCTTACTGATGTAGCAGAATCAAGAAGCCCAAAATCTTAAAAGGTAATCTAATCAAAAGCCACTCAACTGAATTTAATGTAATCAGAGGAATAGATTACTCTACAAACATAATATTTCTCTTTTTAGGATACACCAATAACACACATATTTGTGTGTTTCATGGTATCATTCAATTCCCTGAGCCCTTGTTCCTTTTTTCCCATTCTTTTTCTGTTCTCCTGTCTTTTCTGGTACAGATGTTCTGTCCTCAATAATTAATTCTGTCTTCCATCAATTGAATTCCACTCTTCATATGCTTCTAAGGCATTTTTAATCTCATCCATTGTGCCCTTCATTCCCACAAGTTCTCTTACTTTTCTTTGCATGCTTTCAAATTGTACTTTATGCTTACCCAGTGTCTTCTTAATAACCTTATATTAGTCATATTTTCCTTCAACTCTTTGAATTGCTTTAGGAGATTTCTGTGATTAAAATTGATTGTCTTAAATCCTGTATCTCACATATTTGGTTTGTTCCTTTGGATAAGCCATCTCTTCCTGTTCCTTGGTATGGCTTGTAATTTTTCACTGATGTCTAGGCATCTGAATATGTTTACTCTGATGGTCAATTTCTCTCTCTTGCCTAGTGGTTTGGTTTCACAGCTGTTCTATGATTTTAGATTCACCTAATTCTGAGTTTTTAAATTGCCCATCTTAAGTTATCAACATTGGGACTTGGGCTCACTAATGGAGCACAGATGTTCTCCCTGGGTTATGGGACAAAAGAGACTTAAAAGCAGGTTTTCTCCTTGAAGTTTCCTGGATGGCCAGCAGATGGCACTCATAGGTGATTCTTTCCTTTGAGGTGTCTCTTTCAACCTCTGCTTGTCCATGATTCTGGTCCAGCCAGAGCAAAGATTCCAAGTGGCCTCTGCTGACCAAATTCCCTGAAAAGACACCATTCTCTGCCTTCTGCTGCATCCTCTCTCTTCCCAGGGAGGAAGATGTGTGTTCCCTTCTCAGTCAGCTGCATTGGACCATGGGTTTTATCCAGGCTGTATACCTTGAGGGTGGGGAAAGGGTGCCCTTCCCAGCTGTGTGGAATTTAGTAATTCATGGTTGTCATGGGGGTTTCTTTGTGTCTCTGTCCCTTGCCCTCCTGATCATTGAGCAGCACTTTCCTGGTCTGTTGACACCCAAAGCAATTCTCTCATCCAGCTTTTTGCCCTTTCTCCATTGTTTTTATGAGAGAGTTGAGCCCTGCCTACCTACTCCAATGCCATCTTTCTGGAAATTTCCACTGTTGTTTTACCATTTCACATAATTGAAGGACATGTGGGTTGACTGCTGATTTTTGTGACTATAAATAGAGTTATTATAAATATATAATTAATAGTTTTTTTGTGAACATAAATTTTCATTTTTCTGATATAAATATATAACAGTGAAATACAGGGGTTGTATGATGAATATAGGTTATTAGAAACCGAAAAAAAATTTCGAAAGAAGTTTTACTATTTCACGTTCATACTGGCATTGTAGGAGATTTCCAGTTGTTACATATCCTTAGCATATTTTGATATTGTTGTTATATTTATTTTAGTCATGGTTTCTCAAGTTAGTTTAAATTTACATTTCCACAATGACTACTGCTGCTGAGTATTTTTTCATGTACTTATCTGAAATCCTCTATCCTTTTGTTGAAGTGTCTGTACATGTTTAATTGTATTGTTTATTTTATTCTTCTGGAGTTTTAGGTGTTCTTTATATATTCTGAATACAAGTCCTTCATCAAGTATATGATTTGTAACTATTTCCCCCCAGCCTAATATTCTTCTTTTCTTTCCTTCAGAAAACTATTTTTATTTTAATGAAAACCAGTGTATTATTTTTTCCCACCATTATCTGTTCTTGTGGTGGCATTTCTAAGAATATTTTGCCTAATCTTATTTATGAAGAATTTCTTCTGTATTTTTTTTTAATTTACAGATTTACAATTGCAATTTGGAGTTTATTTCTTCCTATACAATTGTTAGTTTAAAAAGGGGTCCCTTTATTCCATATGGATGTCAAAACATTCCCACATCAAATTTTCAAAGAACTTTTCTTTATCCATTGGCTAGCTTTTATATTTGTCAAATATCACCTGACCATATGTGTATGGGTTTATAGAATTCTCTGTATATGTCCATTGATCTATTTATTTATCTGTCAATATACCACAAAATCATACCCTAGAGTAAGTCCTAACATAGGATAGTGTGAGTGATTCACATTTATTATACTTTTTGAATATTGTTTCCCTATTTTCGTTTTTTTTAACTTGGCCATGCAAGTTTAAAACCATTTGGTTTAGATCTATAGAAAGCCTGCTGGTGTTTTAACTCAGATTTTGTGACTGTATAGATCATTGTAAAAATTCACCTTTCATATGTTTATTCTTGTAGTCCATAAACACAGTATGTATCTCAACTTAGATATTTGATATATTAAATCAAACATCTTTCAGTTTCTAGTCTACAGTTTCTGTACATATTGCATTTAGATATTTATTTTAGCATATCATTTTTCATTAAGATTGTAGTTAATTATAATATTCATTTAATTTCAATTTTCATATTTTTCATTGCTAGAATATAGAAATAGATTGATTATTTAGTGTTTTCTCTGAATTCTGGGTCATTTCAAAACTTGTTTATTATTTCCTAGAGACTTTTTTTTGTGTAGATTTCTTGAGAAATTTCTATAAACAGCATGTCTTAAGTGAATGGGGCAATTTTAGTCAATTTCATGATTTCTCATTGTTTTATTGCTTTTTATAATATTGTAGAATTCCTAGGAGTGGTGGGAATGGCCATCCTTTCCTTATTCCCAATCCTAATGTTTAAATATTCAATCTTTCACCATTAAGTATGATTTTCTATTTCAAGGATTTTTTTTCAATTCCAATTTTGCTGATAGTTATTAGAGTGAATGCATGTTGAATTTTACCAAATGTTTTCCTGTATAAATTGCTATGATCTTAACATTTTAAAAAATTACACTGTTAATATATGGAGACCACTGAAGTTTTTTCAGTGTTGAACCATGTGAGCTTTCTCAGTTAAAAAACCTCATTTGTCAACATTTATTAAAATTTGGGTTTGTTACTTCTTTCAATTTACTATTTCATTAAGAATGTATCTATGCTTGTGAAAGATATTTTACTTTCTACTACTGTCTGTTGGGTTGTGCTACTGGAGTATGCTGTTCTTATGAAATGATTTTCTGCCAAAATTTTTTAGAGTACTGGTAGCATTTCTTCTTTAAGTCTTTGAGTATTTGGTAGAATCTGCCAAGTGTAAGCATCTGGGCCAGGAAAATACTTTCCTGAGGGTTAGTAGCTATAAATTCAATTTCTTTACAGTTAAGTGTCTTTTCATTTTATTTATTTAAAGTTGAGTGAATTTTGGTAGTTTATGGTTTGGGGATAATCATCCTGTTTCATCTAACTTATCCATTTTATGTTTATAGTTGTTCATGACAAAACCTTATAATTCCCTTATTTTTAAAAAAATATCTGACTCCTTCATTCCCAGCACTGGTAATTAAGGTCTGATACATCTTTATCATTGCTAGTGGCCTTAGTAATTCCACACTGACAAGTCACAGGAGTTTGAATGAACTCTCCCCTTTGAAATAGACTTTCAGCTCCTCCTGGGTTTTCTCTTGTATGACTTAATTCAGATAGTGCTTTGCCCAGTCTACTTTATCTAATTGTTTTTCACGCTGTCCCAGCTGGGGGTGAAAAACAATATGGGAGCATGAGCTGAGCTAAGTTCCCCAGCTCAGTCCCTCAGACTGCAACACCATAGATTGGCACTGAAATACATGCACCCCAGTATATGCTTAAGGACCATGCTGCTTCCTGTGGAACAGGGTTAGGGACCCACAATCTGGAAAGAAGCTGGCCGTATATTGGGGGTGGTTTGTTGAGGGACTAGCAATTGTGCCATAAGCATCTTCTATTGCCTTTTTTAAAAATATATTTCTTATTTTAAAAAAAGGTAATTAGATTACATAAATGTTACATAAAAATACAGGGGATTCCCATATTCCCCGCTTCCTACACCTCCCACATTTTCCCACATTAATAACATCTTTCATTAGTGTGGTACATTCATTACAGTTGATGAAAGCATTTTAGAGCATTGCCACTAAGCATGGATTATAGTTTACATTGTAGTTTACACTCTCTCCCACACAATTTGGTAGGTTATGGCAAGATATGTAATGACCCATATCTGTCATTGTAATGTCATTCAGGAAAACTCCCAAGCCCCCAAAATGCCCCAATATTTCACCTGTATTTCCCTCTCCCTGCCCTCAGAACCTCCAGTGGCCACTGCCTCCACATGAATTATATAGTTTTCTTCCATTGCTAGAATCACAAGTCCATAGTAGAATACCAGCAAGTCTGCCCTAGTCCATAGTTCTTTCCTGAGGACCCTGGGACAGTGTTGCCCACTCGACCTCCAATTGAGAGGAGGCTTTGATCCCATGGGGCAGATGGATGGGAATCTCTTGCTTGCAGTTGTAGACTCTCTTGGTTCCTTGGCATAGTCATTGTCCATTATCATCTCCTCGTTAGTTGTCCTGGGTGAGTCCAATGAATGAGAGAGTAGGTATTGCAACTCCATTGAATCTCAGGGCCCAGCTGGCATATGGGCAGCCCAGAGATTAAAGTCTCTTGGGTGTACACCTACCAACTCCAGCACCAACTACAGGTTCAAATAAAGGGGACACAAGAGGCATGTGTAGAGAAGTCACATCTTGTTTTCTTGATTCAGCACTTGCCCAGTTAATGCAGCCTTATAACTGTTTTTCATAGTTTTGAGGAAGTTTACTTTCATTAAGATACATTTGCCACCTTAGCCCAACAGGGCTGGAACTATGGACACCCTCAGAGAAGGCCCCAGCAGTCTGAAGTATCTAATCAAAAGCAGTTATTAGCAATCAGACCACACAACCCTGGAATTTGGAGAACTTGGTCTTTAAGTTCCACCTGGCACCAGTAAGCTGTGCCAAAAGCCTGAGCTGCAGTGCCCAGTGCTGCCTGCCACTAGGATGGCAGATGGGGCATTATTGTCACTCTAGGTAGGGTGGAAATCACTGGTGTTTATTGCAATGTAGCAGCCTCTTCCTCCTGCTCCTCCCTAGATGCTGCACAATATTCCAGTAGACTCTGGAGTTAAAAAATGGTGATTCAGACAGTTCTACAAGTTCAATACTTGTTTTATTGGAGGGATTGATGCCTGGAGAATTTTACTCCACTGTCTTCACACAATCCTTCCTTCAATTGTGTTTCTGCTTTCAATTTTATTGACTTCTTTTCTTAAACTTACCATTTCCTTCATTTCCAAGTTTTGGGTTTTCTTTTCTCTTCTAGTCTAGTTTTTATGTGGAAATTTATATCATTAAATTGAGACTTTTCTTATTTCCTAATATATACATTTGATGATATAAATTACTCACTAAAAGCTGAGTAAGATATATGTCACAAATTCTAAATATTTACTAATTTCCCTTGACATATCTTCTTTGAACCATGGATTACTTAGGAGCCTGTTGTTTAATTTCTTAGACTTGGAGACTTTCTTATTCATGTTTCATTTTAATCCATTATCATATGGGAAATCATAAGATTTCTTTTTTTACATTAGTGAAGTTCTGTTTTATTATGGAGTAAATGTGTATTTTGATGAACATTTTACCAAGCAAGGGCTCATGCCCAGTATGCTCAGACTTTAATACCATGGTAATGAGATTTTGAGAAAAGAAAGCTTTAGTGTAAGTTTGGCATGTATGGAGATGGAGTTCTCCTGCTCAAATCTGTCACCTCAATTGTAAAGCACTTAGGGTTTTTTATGTGAATTCACTCAGTTACTACAAGATAACAACTACAATATCAAGTAAAAAATTGAAATAAGCTAAAATAAGCAGTAACAGAGTAAGTATAAACAACTACAATATAATGTAAAAGAATAGAATTAAGCTAAAGTAATGTTTAATAATAAGTAAAACCCCTATAGTCAGTGGTTAAAGGTGTTCTATTTTCACTTAAAAATATTTTTAGTGCAGTTTTTGTATGGAATGGTCCATAAATGTTAAGGGTATGGTTTGGTTCTTCTATATGGTTGCTGGATTTAGTATACTGATTCCATTATGACTAAAAGAAGTTTGTTAATATCTTTGAGAATCATTGTAGATGTGAATTTTTTGCATTTCAGTTCTTTCAGTTTTTCTTTCATGTGTTCAGAAACTCTTCTTAAATATATACATGTTTAACATTTCTATGCCTTCATATTAATTAGCTTTATCATCATTATATAATATCTCACTTTGTGTGTGTTAATTTTCTTTTCTCTAACGTTTATTTTGCCTGATATTGATGTAACTATGCAAGTTTTGTTTTCCATAGAGTTTGCATGGCATATACTTTTTTTTTTGACATTTTTAATATTTCATTTTATTCTTTATGGAAATAGAAGAAAAATTTCAACTTACAGAAAATGAGATTAAGGATGGGGATTTGGATAGGGCTGGGGTAGGGTTAAGGGTGTATGCATATTGTATACTGAGAAGAAAAGATGATAGACTTTGGAGGCAAAATCCATACAGGTTGTCCGCCTGAAAAGCTGACAAATGATACCCTAGAGTTCTCTCTACAAGGTAACATATAATAGTGAGAAGTCATCAAATAATAATTCAATGTTGCTTCATTTCATTGTGAAAACTGATGCCTAACATAGTGGGTTTTTCCAAACTGCAAGTGGAGGAGGTTTCCTTTGCCAGTTAACAGGAACGATTTTCCCATGGTGTGTAAATATTCATGTGAAGTTCTGCTTCACAGGGCAATAAGGTAAAATGTGTGCATTTAACAGATTTCTGAAGTATTGAATTATATCTTTTTTTTTTTTGCTTACAATAAAATTCCTTTTATATTTCCTTTACTTTTTTAAAAAATATATTTTAAAAGATGCTTAGATTACATAAACGTTACACAAAAATTACAGGGATTTCCATGTTCCCCACCTCCCACACCTCCCATAACATCCCACATAAATATCTTTCATTAGTGTGGCACATCACCTGCAATGAATATACAAATCCTGGGGCTTTGCCACAAAGCATTGATCATAGTTCACATTGTAGACCACACTCTCTCCCACACAGTCCTGCATATTATATGCTGATGTAAAATGGCCTATATCTGTCATTGTAATGTCACTTAGGATAATTCCCAAGTCCTGAAAAGGCACCTGTTTAACACCTGCTATTCCCTTTCCTGCCCCAAAAGCATCTGGTGGCCACTGGCTCCACCTCACTGTTGTAATTTCTTCCATTGCTTGAACCACATTATGTCTACAACAGAATACCTTTAAGTGCACTCTAGTCCATAGCTCTTCTCCCAATACTGAGGAATTTGGGATAGCGATGTCCACTCCACCTCCAAGTGAGAGGGGGCTTATATCCAATGGATACAGTGGATGGGATTATCCTGCCTGCAGCTGCAGGCTCACTCCATTTTCTGGGATGGCCATTGTCCATTATCGTCTCCTCACCAGGTGACTTGAGTGAGTCAATTGAGCTGTAGAGTAGGAGTTGCAGCTCCACCGAGATTCCAGGCACAGCTGGCACATGGGCAGGCCAGAGGCTCCAGTCTCTGGAAGTACATCTACAAACTCCAGCATCACATATAGGTTTGAATAGAAGGGACTGATGGACCATGTGCAGGGAGGACTTATTTCAGTCAACTCTGTCACTCTCAGGATCACAGATTCCAAAGTAGAGCCCACTTATAAGGCATCAATCTCTGGAGCTATCCCCCCTTGTATAGGCCTGGGTATCTCTAGAGCCCCCAGGAGCCCCTCTATGTGGGATGATATACACTTTGGTGTTCTATGAGATCCTACTGAGGTGTGCATAAGCGTTACCTCTGCGATGACCTCCCAACTCTGTTTGAAGTCTCTTAGCCACCTGAACTCATATGTCTTTTCCTTTTCCCCATTTTATTCAAGGTCTTTTTCCAGTCAGATTGCCAGTTGGCACTTGATATTAATCCCTCATTGCCAGGGAGGCTCATCCCCGGGAGTAATGTCCCACGTTGGGGGGAAGGTAATGCATTCATATGCTGAGTTTGGCTTAGAGAGAGGCCGCCACATTTGAGCAACAAGGAGGCTCTCAGGTGGCAACCCTTAGGCACCCGGTAACAGTAGGCTAAGTTTCTATTACAAGAGCAAAGACTCATGAAGCTAGTGATCAATATCAAGAACCTGTCAGTGGACCTTCATCCTTTGCCAGACACTGCCCCTGCACTCGGGGGACTGTTTCTGTTCCCTTGGACAATGTGGCAGAGCTCTCCAAGCTGGGAATTCAGTATTCCCTCATTTATTGAGTGATTGTTTACCCACTGTGACAATGCCCCACCCTTGATCATTTGAACAATTTTATATATCTTTCATGTATATTCAGGTGAACTTCCTCCCATGAAACCCCCATCGCAGACACCCCCCCACCAATGGTCCTCTCCTGCCCACTCTATAACCCTTTTGTGATCCAAAGTTTCCTTGAAGATGAAGCCCATATAATAGCCAAATACATTTAGTGGGAAAATGAAATAATAAAAATAAGTGTAAATATAAAAGATAAAATACATGGAAACTTAAAAAAAACACTAGAAATAAAATAAAATTAAAGGATTGCAATATTCCAAAAATGGGAAAAAAAACAGAAAAATTGTTAAAAAAATTTTTTTTAACATTGTTTGTTTTATCACTGCATTATCAGGTGTCCTGTCTGTACTGTGGCAACTGCCCCCTCTCACTCCCCAGTGTCTCCCGAATTTTCATTTTCAAAGAAGTTTTAGGTCACAGCAAAGTCACACACAGAATACTAGAAACTCTCATATACACAACCTCCTTCCCCTTTCCTCATCCGATATTAAAACCTTTTTTATGTGATGGTAGCATTGTTATAACTGTTATACAGGTAGTGAAGCTTAGCTACTAAACATTGTTGATGGTTTACAGTATAATTTACAATTTAGATGGTACAGTTTAATAATTTTTGATGATATTTACCATGTCCTGTGTCCATTACTGTAAAGTAATGAAAAACATTTCCCATGACCACTAAATACCCCCTGTTTGATCTTTTCTGTTCCTTCCTCCCCATCCCCATGGGGCCTCATGACACTCCCTTGTCTTGACTCATTGGATGACAAGATTCATAGTTACATGAAACAAAAGGTCTTGCCATGCTGATTAGCCTCTCCTATTAGGATCCACCCTTGTGCCTAAGAGACACCCACATGTCTGTTTCTGGGTGAATCGGTCCTCCCAAAGATGGGGGTCCATCTCCTTCCCACTTACCATGTGGGTCTCCGCTCCGCGACACAAAACATTATGACAGGATGAACACTCACAGACTCCTCAGAAGCCTGTTCAAGATGCAACCCTTCTTGAATGCGCCCCCAACCTTCACCCTAAACCAGTGACACTACCTTGTCATACTGCCATAAGAGCATTCCCACCTCTGCACTTTCAACATCATACCCAGAAATCCCATGTTCACCTAGTCCCCCTCCCATCTCACACCCCAGTATCCTGGGTATTCTAACCTGCCCTTCCCAATCTACCCACCTGTCAACCCTGTACCAGCAAACCCAGTAATATCACTACCCACCTGTCCTATCCTTCAATATAAAACTATACTCTTATCACTTTACCATAGATTATGTCCATAAATGTGTTGGCTCTCAACCTTCTCTTCTCTTTCTCTCCCTTGTTAACCTATTTTTCAGAATATGGTTCTCAGAGACTGCTCACTTTCCTCAGTTAAAATCAGTGAGGTCATATACTGTTCATCCTTCAATGCCTGGCTTTCTTCACTCAACATAAGGTCTTCAAGATTCATCCATGCTACTCCGTGTGTTAGCACTTTATTCCTTCTTACAGCTGAGTAATATTCCATTGTATGTATTTACCACATTTTGTTTATCCATTTATCTGTTGATGGGCACTCGGGCTGATTCCAACTTTTGGCAATTGTGAACAATGCCGCTATGAACATTGGGGTGCGTATACCTGTTCGTGTTTTTGCTTTCACTTCTTCTGGATATATACCCAGCAGTGGAATCGCTGGAACATATGGAACATCTATTGTTAGTTTTCTGAGGAACCACCAAACTGTCCTCCACAGTGGCTGGACCATTCCACAAACCCACCAGCAGTGGATGAGGATTCCTATTCCTTCACTTCCTCTACAGCACTTATAGTCTGCTGTTTTTTAATAGCTGCCATTCTGACGGGTGTAAGATGATATCTTATTGTAGTTTTGATTTGCATTTCCCTAATAGCTAGCGATGTCCAGCATTTTTTCATGTGCTTATTAGCCATTTGTATTTCTTCCTTGCAGAAGTGTCTTTTCAGGTCACTTGCCCATTTTTTAAATAGGTTGTTTGTCTTTTTATTTTCAAGGTGTAGGATTTCTTTATATATGCAGGATATTGGGCTCCTATCAGATATATGGTTGCCAAATATTTTCTCCCATTGAGTAGGCAGCCTTTTTATTTTCTTAATAACATCCTTTGAGGTGCAGAAGTTTTTAATTTTGAGGAGATCCCAATTATCAATTTTTTCTCTTGCTGCTCATGCTTTGTGTGTGAAGTTCATGAAATCATTTCCTATTACAAGTTCCTGTAGATGCTTCCCTACATTACCCTCCAAGGTCTTTACGGCTTTGGCTCTTATATTTAGATCTTTGATCCATCTGGAGTTTATTTTTGTATAAGATGTGAGATGGTATTCTTCTCCCATTCTTTTGGATATGGATATCCAGTTCTCCAAGCACCATTTGTTAAAGAGGCTGTTTTCTCCCAAATGTGTGGGCTTGGTGGCCTTGTCGAATATCAGATGACTATATATGAGAGGATGTGTATCAGAACTCTCAATTTGGTTCTTTTGGTCAATATGTCTATCCTTGTGCCAATACCATGCAGTTTTGAGCAGTGTATCTTTGTAGTATGTTTTAAAGTAATATGATACCTCCAATTTCATTTTTCCTTTTCAATATGTCTTTGACAATTCGGAGCCTCTTACCTTTCCAAATATATATTTTTAGTTAGTTTTTCCAGTTCTTTAAAAAATACAGTGTTGATTTTTATTGGGTTTGCAAAATCTGCAGATTAGTTTGGTTAGGATAGACATCTTGATGATGTTTAGTCTTCTGATCCATGAACAGGGAATATTCTTCCATTTATTTAAGTCTTCTTTGATTTCTTTTAACTGTGTTGTGTAGTTTTCTGTATATACGTCCTTTTCATCTTTAGTTAAATTTATTCCCAGGTATTTGATTCTTTTAGTTACTCTTGTAGATGGTATTTTTTTATTGATTTCTTCCTCTGCTTGCTCGTTATTGGTGTACAGAAATGCTACTGATATTTGAGCATTGATCTTATAGCCTGTGACATTACTGAATTCCTTTATAAGTTCTAGAAGCTTTGTTGTAGATTTCTCAGGGCTTTCTACGTAGAGGATCATGTCATCTACAAATAATGAAATTTTTAATTGTTCTTTTCCAATTTTGATGCCTTTTATATCTTTTTCTTGCCTCAGTCCTCGAGCAAGTACTTCTAAGATAATGTTAAATAGGAGTGGTGATAATGTGCATCCTTGTCTTGTTACCGATCTCAGAGGGAAGGCTTTTAGGATTTCACCATTGAAGATGATGTTAGGTTTGGGTTTTTCATATATACCCTTTATCATCTTCAGAAAGTTTCCTTCTATTCCTATCTTTTGCAGTGTTTTTATCAGAAAAGAGTGCAGTGTTTTGTCGAATGCTTTTTCTGCATCTATAGAGATTGTCATTTGATTTTTTTCTTTCAATCTGTTTATGTGGTGTATTACATTGATTGATTTTCTTATATTGAACTATCCTTGCATACCTGGGATGAAACCCACTTGGTCATGGTGTATAATCCTTTTGATATGTTGTTGAATGTAATTAGTAAATATTTTGTTGAGGATTTTAGCGTCTAGGTTCATTAGAGAAATTGGTCTGTGATTTTCCTTCCTTGTGGTATCATTGTTTGGTTTTGGTATTAGGATATTATTGGCCTCGTAGAATGAGTTGGGCAATATTCCTTCTACTTCTATTTTTTTGGAAGAGCTTAAGCAGAATTGGTGTTAGGTCTTTCCACAATGTTTGGTAGAATTAAGGTGTGAAGCCATCTGGTCCTGGGCTAATCTCAGTTGGGAGGTTTTTGATAACTGAATCTATCTCTTTACCTGTAATTGGACTGTTGAGTTCATTAATTTCTTTTTTCCTCAGTGTAGGCTGTTTGTGAGTTTCTAGAAACTTGTCCATTTCCTCTAAATTATCATTCTTGTTGGCATATAAGTTTTTCAAAGTATCCTCTTAAGATACTCTTTATTTCTGTGGAGTCAGTAGTGATATCATATTGTTCATTCCTTATTTTGTGTTTTTTCATCTGTTCTCTCTTTTTCTTTGTTAGTCTGGCTAAGGGTTTGTCAATTTTATTGATCTTCTCAAGAACCAGCTTTTGGTTTTGTTTATTTTTTCTAGGCCTTTCTTATTCTCTATTTCATTTAGTTCTGCTCTAATCTTTGTTATTTCCTTCTTTCTACTTCCTATAGATTTAGTTTGTTGTTGTTTTTCCAATTCCTCCAAGTGTGCAGTTAGGTCTTTAATTTTAGCTCGCTCTTCTTTTTTAATATATGTATTTATGGCTATGAACTTCACTCTCATAACAGCTTTCACTGCATCTCATAGGTTTTGATATGTTGTGTTGTCATTTTCATTATTTTACAGGTAGTTACTGATTTCTTTTGAGATTTCCTCCTTGACACACTGTTTGTCTAAGAGTGTGTTATTTAACTTCCATATCTTTGTGCCTAATCTGATTCTCTGGCCCTTAGTGATTTCTAATTTCATTCCATTGTGGTCAGAGAAATTACTTTGTATAATTTCAATCTTTCTGAATTCATTGAGAGTTGTTCTGTGGCCTAGCATGTGGTGTATCTTGGAGTATGATCCATGTGCACTTGAGAAGAATGTAAATCCTGCTGTATTTGGGTGTACTGTTCTTTATGTCTTTTAAGTCCATGTCCTCTAATGTATTGTTCAGAGTCTTTGCTTCTTTATTGATTCTCTGTCTAGATGTCTGGTCTAATGATGATAATGGTGGATTAAAGTTCCCCAGTACAATTGTGGAGGCATTTATTTCTCCATTTACTTTTTCCATTGTTTGCCTCATGTATCTTGAGACACCCCTATTAGGTGCATAAATGTTTATGATTGCTCTCTCTTCTTGAGAGATTATACCTTTTATGAATATATAGTATCCATCTTTGTCTCTTACAATAGTTTTGCATTTAAAGTCTATTTTGTTTGATATTAGGATAGCTACTCCTGCCCTTTTTTGGCTATTGTTAGCTTGTAAAATTGTTTTCCAGCCATTCACTTTCAGCCTCTTTGAATCCCTGGCTCGAAGGTGGGTTTCTTGTAGACAGCACATAGATGGATCACATTTCCTTAACCATTCTTCCAGTCTGTGTCTCTTGAGTGGTTAATTTAATCCATTAACATTCAGTGTTATTACTCACAATGAATTTCTTAGTTCAGCCATATTTTCTTTGGGTTAATGTATGTCTTATGTTGTTTTGTTTCTGTTCTTGTCTTTTTAGTTGTTTTTAAACTCTCCTCCAACTCCCTCTCCCTTGTTTTTTCTTTCAAGTTGTAGAACTTCCTTTAGTATTTCTTGAAGTGCAGATTTCTTATTGTCATACCTTCTTAATTTCTGCTTATCTGTGAATATTTTGAACTCTCCATCATTTTTGAATGCCAGTTTTGCTGGGTAGAGAATTCGTGACTGGAAGTTTTTTTCTTTTAGTACTTTGACTATGTCATACCACTGTCTTCTTGCCTCCATGGTTTCAGCTGAGAAATCAGCACTTAATCTTATTGTGCTTCCCTTGTATGTGATGGTTCTCTTTTATCTTGCTGCCTTGAGTATTTTCTCCTTATTTTGAACATTGGATATTTTGACAAGTATATGTCTTGGAATTGGCCTGTTGGGATTTATACTGTTTGGGGTGTGTGTGCTTCCTGGATCTGCACATCCATCTCTCTCAATAGGGTTGGGAAGTTTTCAGCCATTATTTCCTTCAACCCTCCTTCTGTTCCCTTTCCCTTCTCTTCTCATTCTGGGAAGTCTATAATGCATATGTTTTTGTGTTTTGTGTTGTCGGTTAATTCCCTGATGGATTTTTTTAAATCTTTTTGTCTATATATTCTACTATCTGTTTGATTTCAGATGTATTGTCTTCCGCATCACTAATTCTTTCTTCTGCCTGTTCAAATCTGCTGTTATGTGAATCCAGTGTCTTTTTGATATCTTGGATCATGCCATTCATTACCATCATATCTGTTATCTTTTTGCATATATTTACAATTTATTCAGTATGTTCTCCCAGTGTCTTCTTTATATCCTTAATCTCATCCTTCACTTCATTAAGTTGGTCTACGATATTTGTTTGGAAAGCTTTGATTAGTTTTTTGATGTTCTGCATCTCTTCCTGGTTTTTAGTTTGTTCATTGGACTGGTCCATGTCTTCCTGGTTCTCAGTGTGGTTTGTAATTTTTTGTTGCCTTTTAGTCATCATTTCATCTTGATGGGTTTATTCGGTTGATTAGCTTCTCTCTCTGCTCTAGAGTTTTATTTAGCTGGTGATTCTGTGTGTGTGTTAAGTTTTCTCTTTGCCACTTTTTGTTCTTATTTTATTTACTTGCTTCTTTCTATGTTCCCTTTAAGGCAAAAGATTAGGGCCAGAGAAATTGATAGATGTAAGAAAGGAAGAAGGATAATAGTAATATTGATAAAAAAAAGTTAGAAGAGGGGCTGTGTAAGACATAGTGTAACAGATATTTTGCTCATGTAGGCAGTGTAAAGTAATAGGAAAAAAAGTGGTTTACCTACAATGGACTGGGAAACCAAAAAGAGGAATACATATATATATATATAATGATTTAGAAGGCCAGAATGATGAGGGGCGAGAGAAAGAGTAAAGAAAGGGCTGAAAGGAAAAAATTAATAATAATAAAAAAGAAGAAAACAGAATAGATAGAATTGAAATTGTCACCCTTAAGTTGTGAGGTAATAAAAAAGTGGTATGTAAGAACCATAACAGAAAACAGAAGGCAGAAAGATGAAGGAAGAAAAAGAGATAGTTTGGGATACAAAATCAATATAGACAGAGAATGGGAAATCACTAAAGAATAAGCACAGCAAAGAAGAGACAAGCTAGCAGCACCTAATTTTTAAAAAATGAAAGAAAAAAGAAAGGGGGGAGGAAAGAGGAAAGAATAACAAGAGACAACAAATAAACAGAGAAAAACCAAACAACCACACAAGCAAGCAGTCAAACAAATCTAAAGAAGAGCAGTGTTCCTTCTTGGGCCCTTGTGGAACCTCTCAGCCTGCTTGTATTTATCAATCAATTGCCGTGCAAGGTTCTATCTGCAGGTTTTGAGGCAGATGTTAGCTATAAAACTAAATTACAAAGAAAAATTCATTTTTAATTTTTTCTTGTGACTGTCTTTTTTTTTCTGACAAAATAAGGGACCCAAAATATGTCCTCTTCTAGACCACCCCCTTCACTGAGGGGACCCTAACTAGGCTCGTGGACACTAATCAAGTGCTTCCCATTTCCTGGCCTCCCCAGGGGAGCTGAAGCTCTGAAGCTAGTCAGTGCAGAATGATAAAAATGGCTGACTCTGCCTCCTCGGGGGCCAAGCCTCAGTGTCAGTGGGCTGCTGGATAAATCAGTCTTCCTCAGTAGATTCTCCTCTCCCCTCAGCCTGGCGCTGCTTCAAGCCAGCTTATCTGCTCCCCAAAGCTATGAGGGCGTCCAGGCAGCCAGATCGACAGAAAGGAAACCCCTCTCCACCTTCTGTCAGAACCCTCCCTCTGTAGGAGAATGTTCCCTCTCACCGGGTTGCCGGCAGTGGTTGGGGCATATCCCTGGGCAGCTAGGTAAATCAACCTTCCTCAGCAGATTCGCCACTCCTCTCAACCTGGTCCTGCCTCAAGCCAGCTATTTTGTTCCCCAAAGCTGCAAGGGGTTCCAGGCAGCAAAATCCACAGAAAGGAAAGCCCTCTCGACCCTCCACCAGAATCCTCCCACTCTTGGAGAACGTTCCCTCTCACCGGGTAGCCGCCGGGTGTTGTGGCTCAAACCAGCCTTTTCCCCTGAGGGTGGGGCTCAGCCATCTGTGTTAACCTCCACTGGCAGGGTTAAAACTCACGACTCTCTACCGAGCAATCCATGCCGCCAAGCTGCCTCCAGATAGATGTCCCAAGCCTCTTGCTCCGTGCCTCCACAGCACAGACCCCCGGGCAGGACACCATCCCCAATCAGCTGTCCTCAGAGATCTAGTCAGCAAGTGCCCTCCTAAACCGACCCCATCTTGCCTCTCTCTGCTTGGTATATACTTTGATCATGTTAATTTTAATCTACTTATATCATTATATTTCAAATAAGTTTCTATAGACAGTATTTAGTTGGGTCATTTTTAAATCAATTATTACCATAGCTGTGTTTTAGTTAGTGTAAATATACCGTGTGTATTTAAATTAATTTTAGGAATGGTTGATGTCTCTTGATGATTTTGTTATTTGTTTTATACTGTTTTTCCCATAATTGTATACTCCTGTTTCAACTTTCATTTTTTTTGGCATACTTGAACTTCTTTTAGTATTACTTCTTCCTTTGTCTGTTGTTTTCTTCTGAGAATATATTTTTGTATATATTTTTAATATAATTTTACATATTGTTCTCTGATTACTCTTAAATATATTTCCATTACTATGCTAAAAATACCACAAACTTAGTGGCTTAAGCCAAAACACATTGTTATCTCACAGTTTCCAGGGTCAAAAGTTGAGGCACAATGTGGCTTAACTTTCTGCTCATAATCAGAGAAAGCCAAAATCAAGGTTTCTTCAGCGTTATGTTTGTTGTTGGAAATTCTGCAAAAGTATCTGTTCCCATGTTTATTCAAGTTTATGGTAGAAACCAGCTCCTTTCAGAGACCAAAATGTCTATTTCCTTGTACGCTCTTAAACAGGTCCTCACTTAGGTTCTTAACTTTACCTGCAATCCTTCTCTCATATATCTTAAAGGGCCACAACACTGTGTTGATTCTTTCTCATATTTCACATCTTTCTGACTTCCTCTTCTTCTACCAGACATTGAAATTTCTCTGATTTTAAGGGTCCATGCCATTACATTGGGGATACCAGTAATTCAGGATGATATTTCTATTTTAAGATCAACTGTGCCATATAATATAAACATGGAAGTGGTATCTCATCATATTATCATGTCCCGGGGGTTAGAGCAGACAATCTATGGTGGAGCATTTGTAGATATTTTTCTTACTATGACTATGTATATTAATTTATTACAGTCATCATATAATCAATATTTTACTATTTTAAGTGAAATGTAGAAATTTTACCAACACATGGATCAGTTTCTTTCCCCTTCTATGCTTTGGTTGCATTAAGTTTTAACATTTACATCTGTTATCAACCCCATGAGACAATGTTTTATTTTTTGTGCTTTGATATCCAAAATGGATCAAAGGAATCAAGAAGAATAATCTGTTATATTACACAGATGTTGTATTTTTGCCTTTCTTTCATTAACGATATTCCAAAATTCTCTCTCTTTTCCTTTGTGTAAAAACCTCTTTTACCCATTACTTTACAATGCATATGTTACCAATTAATTCTTTTATTTTAGTTTATCTGACAACTACTTTATTTCACATAATTCCTGTATTCATCAAATTATTCCAGAGAAACAGAAAGACATGTAAGCTGGCAAGTTTGAGCTTCACAGAGCAAACTCCTACATGGAGTCTCTAATAAAGGTGATGTTGAAGTCCTTATTATGAATACCCAAGGGGAAAACAGCTGGCTAGAAATTCTAGCAAGAGCAGAGATAAAACTCCAATTCTCACTTGTGAGACCTCAAACTGAGTGGATGAGGAGATTACCCAAATAACTAAAGGCTACCTTCCTTTGTTGATCATGGATGCAACTGGTTGTTTTTAATGCAAATCCCATCTACAAAATACCTTCAAAGTAACCAGTAAGCCAGTGTTTGAGAAAACAACTGAACACAACACTTACTATTGATGAGATCACTGTAATTATTCATAAAGAATAGAGAGAAGATGGTTTATAGCAAGAAAGGAAATATTGAATGCTAGACTGTGAATAGTGAGGAAATGCAGAGTAATTGTAATTGACTTTTACAATAGAACAAAAGAAAATATCACCAGCCTGGGGGCAAGTTTTTAGGAAGTAATAGGAATACACAGAGTTGAGGTATATTGTGGAAAAGATTAAATATTATTGCTGATTTAAAATTGTGTGTAACACATGCAGTGGTCCAGAGGGAAATTTTTTTATTTCTAGAGGAGACAAATTGAGAAAATCAATTGGGAAAATGCTGAGAAACTTATTTTCAGAAGTGACATCTTACTATTCACACTGAATGCAAGTGTGAGCTTTAAGAAAGAGAAGCCTAATTTTAGCAATTTTAATCTAGGTAGCTAAGAAAATTGATATAATTTATAAAAATATAGGGTAATCTTTAAGAGTATTTGTGCATGTTTGTAAGTGGCAGAACATGATACTTTCAGTTTTGAACATGTTGACATGAAAATATTAGTAATATACTAGAATTAGATATCTAAAATCAGAGATACAGAAATGTACGTGTTCTACTTGAAAGGACAGGTGGAAATGAGAATGGATGTGGTCACAGGAAAAGGGGAAATGTGAAGAAACCTAGAACAAGTGGAAACCAAGGTTGAAGAAGAGGAAAAGTGAAATGATAATGTAAAAGAGGCATATGGGATAAGAAGGTTTGCAAATTAAGATAAAGAAAGTAACAGGAATATCTACAGATAATTTTATATAGGTATAGAAATAATATAAAATATAAATGAGATAGATGATATATATTGATATAGATATAGGTTTGCTGATGGCTATGAATATAGACATAGGTGACATGACCGCAGATCTAATATTTACTGGGCATATTTATACAAGTCATACAATTGTTATTAACAGTTCTCTGTTTTGCTTCTATAAATACTAGTTTTGGATGATAATTTTTTATTTTCCCAATGGATAAATATAGATATATGTGTAGGCATAACACTAGTTATCTAAGTATGTGCTTGTGTGTATGTATGGGTAAATTTCCATATATAAATAGGCAGGTGTACTATATAGATACATATCTAGGTATAGACATACTTTCTATGAATTCTTCCAATTCTTCCTTTCAGTTCACCCTAAGAGCGGTGATAAATAAGTGCCTTGTCAATAGTATATTTGCTGTAATCATGTTTTAGATATAAAACTTTTCAGTGCTCCTTTAACCTCTGTGTTTATCAAGCTATGTATGATAGGGTTTAACACTGGGTGTTCACCACATAAAGCATTGGGATGAGCCTGCAGTGTTAACTGGAGGAGGGACGGATGTAGGTAAATATTGCTGTGCCATAAAGCAGACAGACCATCAGGTGGTGGGAAGCATGTGTAAGAAGGCTTTGCACTACCCTTCGGCTCACTGGATTTTAAGGATAGTGGATGTGATGTAGATGTAAGACATAAAGGTGATCAGAATGGCACTGCACACCAAGATTTCTGCTAAAGCTGAAACAAGCATCTCTGCCATATATAAGGAAGAGCAGGAGAGTGACACCACTGGGGAGATGTCACAATAGTACTGTTTAACCTGGTTAGACTTACAGGAAGACAGGCAGAAGGTGAACACCATATGTAGAAGGGATTGAAGAAACCCTGCTGCCCAGGTTCCAGCTGTCAGCTGGGCACAGTGTACCTTGGTCATGATGAGGGTGTAACAAAGGGGGAAACGTATGGTGACATACCAGTCATAAGCCATGACAGAGAGAAGGAGGAACTCCACCCTGCCAGGGCCACTAGGAAATAAAGCTGCAAAGCACACCCCAAAAAAGAAATGTTTTGCTTCTCAGTAAGGGATTCTCAAGCATCTTGGGAACAGTAGCTGATGGGCAGAATATGTCTATGAATGACAGATTTGCCAAGAAGTAATACATGGATGTGTGCAGCTTTTTCTCAGTCCCAGTAGTAAGGAGAATGGTACTGTTTCCCAACAAAGTGACCTGATATATGGCAGCAAAAAAACACAAAAAGAGGATAGTGCACCTCTGGGTGATCTGAGGGCCCTGTAAGAATGATTCATTCACGGTGGTACGATTATCAATGTCCATCTCCTCATGGATCTTCCTGGAGCAAATTTACCCAACATACACAGGTTAGGATAAAAAATCTAGGATCCTAGTGATTATCAACTAGGAAAATCATTTGGCTCTGCTTGAGGATGAATTTAGATGACTTTTTTCATTACAGATTTTAAATTATTATAAGTACTGATAAATGCATCACATGCACTTAGAATATTTGGTAAATTTCCTCCTCAGCTCTTTAAAAATGTTTTTGATCCATCAGGAGTATTTGTGCTTTCACAATTCAGTGAGAGTTGATGGCCCACCCCTCAGATATGCTTAGGCACTTATGTCTTTCTGCCTGGAATTATCACAGCATTTATGGTTTTATGAATTTCTATGTACTAAGTTCTATGAAGAAAAAAGGAGCAGATTATTCCTTGAATGTAAATTTTAATAACTGTTGGCAACTAGTAGGCACAGAGTGAAAGATGGATACACATTTTTTTCAGAGAAATAATGAATGAATTGTGTATAAAGTGGTTTAAAAAAGTGTTTCTATTGGAAAGGAATAAATATTCCAATACTTTTATAACTTCAAAATCTAAATTATTGAACAACCAGCAAGATGGTGGCAGAATAACGAGCTCCTGGAGTCAGCTCCTGCTACAGGGCAGTTAGTAATCACCCAGAGCTATCTAAAGCACCTGTTTGGGGCCTTCAGGAAACAGATGAACATCCTGCAACATCCTGGGAAGAATGGAAGGAGGAGACTTCACATCTGCAGAGAAGATTCATTAGTAGAGCACTCCATGCCACGGAGGCAGGTGCCCATCCTCCACTGGTGGCACAAGCCTATTTGAAAGCTATTCTGTGTCTGCATTTGGATTCTCCATTCCCCAAAAATGGGAGAGGAAGAGATGGTTGAGCACCAATCTCAGCTACTGATTAGTAAATTCAGTGGGCTAAAGTATAACCCTAAGAACAGCTAAAGTTTGAGTCTGCCCAAGTCAGAAAGAGGTTGGTAGCAGCATTTTAACTCTGCTCCTGGCATGAGGGAAAGTGGGGCAGACTGAAAATCATGGGTCTGGTAGGGACTGGCTTCTTTCCATCCAGATCAGATGGCAGCTGTAGCCTAAGCCCCAGCCCCACCTCCAGCAGGGAGGAAGCTCGCAGGACCTGCACCAGTCTCTCCAGTTAACTGCAGGTACATTCAGTCAGCACAGATTGAATAGTTGGAAGTCTACTGGTGCAACAGTGGTCATTTCAGACCTGCACTGCATGGTTTGCTGCCCACACCTGCAGCTCCCCCCCCCGCCCCCAAGCAAGGGAGGAAGGGGCATAAAGCTTCATTAGTCTCTCTGGGCAACTACAGTATAGGCCTGCATGACTTGGATTATTACACTTGGCTGTGGCTCTGTCCCTACCACTGGCAAAGGAGAAAGGTGGGGAGAAGCTTCATCAGTCCCTGGGGCAATGCAGGTAGCTTGAGCCTTCACAATTTATAGCACCAAAAACATCCTCAGCTCGTACTACACAACCAGCAAAGGAGAAAGGGCAAAAAAGGCCTAAATGAAAGAGAGATGACACCCAGAATAAATACATCTAGTAACCAGATGTCAAGACCAACAAAAATTATAATCCATACCAAGAAACAGGAACATATGTTCCAGTTAAATGAACAAGATAAGCCCTGAGATGACATAAAGGAGTTGAGACAACTAATCATCGATGTTCAAACAAATCTTCTTAATAAATTCAATGAGATGGCTAAAGAGATTAAAGATATTAAGAAGACATTGGATGAGCACAAAGAAGAATTTGAAAGGATATATAGAAAAATAGCAAATCTTACAGACATGAAAGTTGCAGTAAATGAAATTAAAAATATACTGGAATCATATAACAGCAGATTTTAGGAGGCAGAAGAAAGGATTGGTGAACTTGAAGAAATGGCCTCTGAAAGTGAACATACAAAAGACCAAATGAAGAAAAGAATGGAAAAAATTGAACAAGACCTCAGGGAGCTAAATGACAGAAAGAGATGTGCAAACATATGTGTCAAGGGTGTCCTAGAAAGAGAAGAGAAGGGAAAAGGGGCAGAAGAAACATTTAAAGAAATAATGGGAGAAATTTTTCTGACTCTATGTTGAAAGACATAGATATCCATGTACAAAAAGCACAACATACTCCCATCCAAATAAATCCAAATAGATCAATTGTGAGACACATACTAATCAGAATGTCAAATGCCAACAAATTAGATTCAGGTTAGCATTCTTGGCCACATTAATTCATAGGGATCACACTCACAGATGTTCATTTATCAATTGGTCTGTTTTCTTCAATGGAATGTAAGGTATTATTTTTACATTTATCTATTTATTTTAAAGAGATTTTAAATTACAGAAGTTTTACTTCTAAAGTATAAGGGATTCCCATATACTCCCCCTCCTCCCCCTCCCACATCTTTCCCTATTAATAACATCTTACAATATTTACTTTTGTGCAGGTTTGGAGAAGCAGTACAAAAGGTTCCTGGTAGATTAACACCTCTGATTTTAAAAAAAGAAGAAAACTTAATTAGTATTTAGAAAATAAAATATAGTCCCTAGATTTGCTCATTGCTCCAGGGATTTCATGATTCTAGATGTGTTGTGTTTTTTTTTATCAATATTTATATAGTGAGTTCATATTGATGATTTCTAGGCTTTTCTTTGAATTCCTTTTTTCCCATTGTTCTATGCTAGAAAATGAATCCAAACAATATAAAAACATTTACTAATTTGCACATCCTTAAAATATACATAACCCAATTTTAGAATTGCTTCAACCATACCACTATAAGTAAAACACCTTAACACAGTTGAAGATTTATTTGTAGTTATTTTATTTCTCCTAGACTGAGCAGGTATATTGAAATTATTCTTCTCAAAAGTTAGTTGCAAAGTGTTTTTTTTCCATTTAAACATGTCTATGTTTTTATTTGAAATATAGTTATTTCATTGATTCAGCTGGCATTCCATTTCAAGTTTTTTTGTCATTTCTTCATTTTTCTGTTTTTTTTCATTATGTAGACTATAAACATGATTTCCCAAAGTCATAAATATCCTCTCCACAAAAAATCTTTACTTAGTGAAGTGCCACACCCTCCTCTACTTTCGACCATGTTCCTCGACACATTGTATGAAACCAAATTTAATATTTACTGGTTTACTTTTTCCATGATTCATTTTGCAAAAGAAACAGATTTCTGTATGTTTTCTTATTACATAGCAGACCACATAATCTTTCATGCAGTAGAATTTTTCACTTAGCAATATTTGCTGGAAATCACTATGTATCAGTTCATAGAGATTGCATTATTAGTTCTTTTTTTCAACCTCAGTTATCTAAGTTTATTTTTATAATATACTTGTTTGAGATAGGGCGTGGTAAGAATGATTTTACTTAATTCAATTTACCAGGAAGAAACAAAGACAGAAATTGATGACCTGACTTAGCTGAGGTCTCACAAGGTGTCTGTAGCAGAGCTGGGATGGTCCATTCAGTCCCTGGGCTCTCCAGCCATTGTTGTTGCTGTTGTTTTCTAACAAATCAATTTTATAAATACATATTAATAAACTATAAATCCCTCCAAAGTGTACAATCAATGGTATTCAGTATAATCACATATTTGTGCATTTATCACTTCAGTCATTTTAGAGCATTTTCATTATTCCAGTAATAATAATAATAATAAACAAAACCAACTACCCAAGCAAACAGATAAAACTCATCACCTCTCAATCTCTCTGTGCTTCCCGTCATACATAGCTGCTATTCTGTTTCCTTCTCTCTAGTTTATTTGTATTTATATTTTGTAAAATCAATCTTAAATATATGCAATATCATCCATATTCATATTTTACATGAAGTTTCATTATGTTATACAGTTCCATGTTACATTTTTTAGCTTTCCTTCTAGTAATATAAATGTCCTTAGACTTTCCCTTTCAGCATCTGTCATACCCATATGACTCTGCTAGTCACCAACACCATGATGTGCTCTCTCTATTTACATTCATTTCCAAAGATTTACAAACAACTTTTTAAACAATTTTGCACAGATAAATCCTCAGCTTCCATCCATTGGTTTGCTGTCCCTGTATGTATTTCTTTTTTTTCTTTAACATATTTTTTATTTATCTTTAAAAGATACTTAGATTACATAAAATGCTACATAAAAAAATAAGGGTTTCTCATATGCCCCACTCACCCCATCTCCCACTTTTCCCCACATTAACAACTTCTTTCATTAGTGTAGTACATTCATTGCAATAGATGAACACATTTTGGAGTATTGCCACTAAGCATGGATTATAGTTTTCATTGTATTTTACACTTTCTCCCACTTAATTCTATAGGTTATACCAGGATATATAATGGCCTGTATGTGTCATTGCATTGTCATTCAGGACAACTCCAAGTCCTGAAAATGCCCCCATATTACACTTCTTTTTCCCTCTTGCTGACTTCAGCACATCCAGCGGCATCTGTTTCCACACCCATGGTATAATTTTTTCCATGCTAGAATCACAATAAATCTGTAGTA
>JAQZBX010004221.1:23065-61425 GCA_029593785.1 Cabassous unicinctus | reverse complement strand
CTAGAGGGGACCAATACGGGTGGCAGCAAAGCAATGGAGAGCTCCAGGAAGGATAAAAAAATCAGGCTATCACAAATGCCAAGTAAACAACAATGTTTACAAGAAAAAAATGTAATCATTGTATGGTAAAATTGCTCAACTCTAAATATATTTACATAGTCATAACAATGTAAACATGGAATACTGATTTAACTGAACAGAAGGGAATTAATTAGAAAAAATAAACCATGGAGGTTAAAGAAAAATTTCTTCAGTACAGGTATACAACAATATTCCAAGTTCTCAAAAAGACTCATTTCCTCTGAATAATATTTAATTCTAGAAACTGAAGAATACTATAGAAAATGTCTGCTTTTTGTCATAACCTACAAGATTGTGCGGGACTGAAGTAATCCATGATTAATAGCAATGTGGCAAAGTGTGTTCATCAATTGTAACAAATGTACCACACTAATGAGGGATGTTGTTGATGTGGGAAAGTGTGGGAGGGGGAGGGAGTGGTGTATATGGGAATCCCTTACATTTTTCATGTAACATTTATGTAATCTAAAGCTACTTTAAATTTTTTTTAAATTAATTGAAAAAGAAAAAAAGAGAATAATCTGGAAAACATACATTATCAGGGCTCTTCAACAAAATCCCAAATTCAATACAATACCTCATTTGAATCAATAAATCAAGGTGATATTACAGAAAGACTTTAAAAATATTCCTCTAGCAAAAATGAGAACAAGAAAAGTGGGTGAAAAAGATATTCACAGAAAATATGCTGTGTCATGTACCAAACCCAGATAAAATTCTATAATGGTAGCTGCTTACTTGGTTTTGTCCAGTCTGAACACAAGCATCATAAGGATCAAACCAATTTAGAAATATATGTTTAGCAATTATTTAGAGCTATTCTTTAACTGAGAACTTTAAGAAGGGAGCGAAATGATTTGTTGAGACTGTGGTAAAAAAAAAATTATGGTGGTGGTAAAAGTTGACAATGGTTCAAAAATTCATCTGGAAAAATAGATGAAAAAATATTTTAAAACTCTGAAAAAATATAATAATTATAAGGAAAACTATCTCTTCTATGACCGTGTGATATAAAGAATTGACAACTTACTCAGTTGGGGAAAAATTGAACCCCCACCTATAATCCATGTTCATACAATGATGTAATAGCTAACAAAGAATGCAAACCAAGTCCATGGGGAGTGGCCACTTTTGTATCTACAATATTTGCAGGAAGCATCACAGGTAATATGTGCAATTTGCAATATGAGTTTGAAACTTAAAAAAAGAAAATTAAGAAGACATCTATGAGTACTTAGGTACCTGGGAAAAAATGTGCAATTAAAAAGTACATGTGTGTAGTGAAATGACAGAGTTTAATATGTAAAGATTTGCAAAACCTTCAAGATGTTTTTGAATAATGTCAGTTGCAGCTATCTTCTCAATTTTAATTTAAATTGTCATATTATTTTATCAATTAAGGTATTTCCTGCTTGTTTGGGCATTACTCTATTGTCTTTAAGTAGTTGTAGTCTTACTATTTTACTTAGAATATACTATAAGAAATGCCTCTTACATTTTATCAAAAGCCTCTTTAGCATCTACTGATAAAATCAAGTGGGTTTTCTCTCCTTTCATTTGTTTTTGTACAGAATTATGCTGATAGATTTCCATATTGGAACCTGATATTAATTTCCTTTCTGTTTTTTTTTCTAGATTTATTTTATTTATTTATTTCTCCTCCCCCAGGCCTCCACCTCATTGTTTTTATGCTAGCTGTCTGTTCTCTGTGTCTGCTTGTCTTCTCTTTAGGCGACACCAGGAACCGATCCTGGAACCTTCCAGAGTGGGAGAGAGGCGCTCAATCTCTTGTGCCACCTCAACTCCCTGGTCTGCTGTATCTCTTATTGTCTCTCTTCTGTGTCTCTTTTTGTTGCATCATCTTACTCGCCAGCTCTCTGCACAGGCCAGCACTCCATGTGGGCCAGCACTCCGTGTGGTCCAGCTCTCTGCTCAGGCCAGCTCGTCTCATGGGCCAGCTTGCCATTCACCAGGAGGCCCCAGGAATCAAACCCTGGACCTCCTATATGGTAGTTGGGAGCCCAATTGCTTGAGCCACATCCTTTTCCCTCTGGTTTATTTTTGTTTATTGAGTTACTCTTTTTCAAATAAGACTAAGATTGCATTCTTTTCTTTTTCATCTTTCTGCTTCAAGAATGAAGGCATCTAAAGCTATACATTTTCCTGAGTAAAGATTTCACCGTGTCCCATAGGTTGTGAAGGAAATGTTCTCATTTCCATTGCTTTGTAAATAGCAAGAAAGTTCAATTTTGATTTCTTCTTTGATCCTGCATCAGTTTAATTAAGAAGAAGCAAAGAGACTGGAATTGGTGCTAAAGAGAAAGGGAGTTAGTTGCAGGTCACCACTCATCCCAGAAACTGATATGAGTATCTAAATGTTGCATTTTAACAATGTAATTTGATTTTAATAAAATCATGAAATCTCAGTTTGGATGATATCCCAGAACTATGTAATGCATTAATTCTCTTCTCTACAAAATGGTTTTCAGGCTCTTCCCCTTTTTTTATTTTAATACAGTATTTTATTAACCCAATGTATTTAAAAAATTAAAATTTCAACATATAATCACTATAGAAATATTAATTGAATATTTTGCATCCATTCATTCTTACTAGTCTTCAAAATCTGGCACATATTTTACATTTATCGCAGATCTCAATTTGAAAGAGTCACATTTCAAGGGCTCAGTAGCCACATATGTTTGTGGCTACCATATGGGAGAGAACAGATGTAGAAAGCAGACAAATTTTAGTTCTTGATTTTTCTTCTATACTGGCTTTTGATGCATATAGTGTTCTGATGCTGCCCATGCTGTCTTTCTCATTCTGTTAGTGAGTTTCATTTTCACTTAGAATATAGAGTTCAAAATACAGATTTGGTTTTATTATAAGGATGATAAGAAAATACATCTGAAATATATATATCTATGGCATAGTCTGATTGGAATTCTTCCCATTAGCTTCTCAGCAATTGCTGAAACATACTTGAGCTCAACAATATCAGAGAGGAAAGTCTATTTTAAAATTAGTTAAGATACAACATAAGAATGAGCTAGCTCTTGATTAATCCAGCATGGCTTCTCAAAGGAAATCTCATTTCAGACACTAGCTTAATTTTGGAGGAAATAATGTTGAAATCTAATGAATGAAAACTTATGGAAAACTTAAAAGAAGATACAGATTAGCTAGTGGAGTAA
The DNA here is from genome assembly GCA_029593785.1 of Cabassous unicinctus. Taxonomy (NCBI): domain Eukaryota; kingdom Metazoa; phylum Chordata; class Mammalia; order Cingulata; family Chlamyphoridae; genus Cabassous; species Cabassous unicinctus. The sequence goes on along the minus strand of JAQZBX010004221.1, from coordinate 58,147 downwards.
GCAAAGAGATGGAAACAGCTTTGTGCATGTGTGCCTGAAGAAGTATGCAAGAATAAAATTAAGAGAGATTCTAGGAATGAAAATAATTTGGTTTAATTCTGGAAGCTAACAGTTATAATCTGTTGTTATAAACACATTAGACACCTTTCTCAGCAGCCTTCATTACCATCTGTAACCGATTACAACCACTACAGACCTAAGGGGGCCACACAGACTGAAAATGGTATAGGGGACTTGTAAGCCCAAGAAGCCTGAAACGTGAGGCCACATATCCAATCTCTACACTATAGTGTCCATAAAAAAGGCAAATATTTTGAAAAGATTTTATTCTCAATGTCAATATGAGGATGAAATAAATATGCTAAGCATCCTGAAAGTCTGTAACACATAAAGAAGGCAAAGCACAAACAATATAGGACCATGTTTAAAGTGTAAGTTCCTGCGATAATGCCCAGGATCACATCCTGGCTCCTATAGTTACATTCTCTGTACCTTTCGTCAATTTATTTAATCTCTCTGATCTCGATTTTCTTATCTGTATAAGGGAGCCTATTTCAAAGGGCTTTAGTAAGGATTAAATTAGGTGATCCAGGTTAAATGCCCAGCAAAGAGCCTGATACATAGTAAAATTCTATAAATATTAGTTATTGTAATTACTGTTCCTTTCTCCTCTCCCTTGAAAACAACTTCAGATGTCAGAACTAAGTAAATAGAGACAAATGGCAAAAAATTTTCAAGGAAATTAAGGTAACCTATAGGATCTCAATACTGATAACTCTTAAACAAATGATTTTTATGCATTACTGATATGCTTTGGAGTTAAAAAACTACCAGATTGATTTCTTTCTTAAGGAGAGAAAATGAATGAACAGAGACTTAGGTAAAAGGCAAAATAAGTGCCTACTGGAGGATAGGTCTATGTAGGAATAGATAATTTTATTTTACATTCCACTACTTGGACTGCAGTATAAACTTTACACACACATACATACACATTCACACACACATATAAATACATATAAATAGCACGACATATTATAAAATATACAGGTGCAATTTAGCAATAGGCTAGCTATAGATTATTTCTAGAATCCTTTTACTTCAGGGAAAAGCCAGTCATGTTTAAAGTATTTTAATAGAGTATAGAGTAACAACTGTCTTCAAGTAATAGAAATTTCAGTTTAATCTCTAAAATTTTAGATTTTAAGACAAAAGCATTATGATACTAAAACATTTAGTAATTCCTAAGTCTCAGGCACTGAGACTTTTACACCAGTATCTGGTAAGCCATAGATCATGTGGTTTATATTCTTGACTTTAATTGGTCATACGATCCCTTATTATCTCATGTATAAAGTTAACAATGTTAATACTAACTTGTAGGATTTTAAGACAATTAAATTATTTGATATATGTAACTTAGAACAGTGGCTGCTAAATCCTGAGCATTCAATAAATTTTAACTTTTATCATTATTATTGTTAATATTATTATTATCCCTTTTGACATTAATCTCAAACATTTCTACAAGCTAGTCTCCACCATGAAGAACTTGTGCAGGTAATATATTTAATCTTGAAATAAAATGTTTAAAATATCATTATAACCCAATAATTTAAATTATAAGTAATAAATGAATAAATAATAAAAATATCAATGGACAACCCGTCCTCTTTGATTATATGTCACATATGGCCATTTTCAAAGAAATAGAATACAAGAATGCCTAAACCTGGTTGTATCAGTTAGGGTCAAGTTCGGAGATAGGGAATATCTATCAATATCTCCAATAGTTATCTTCTTTTTTTTTTTTTTAAGGAGGTACCAGGGATTGAACCCAGGACCTCGTACAAGAGAAGCAGATGCTCAACCAAGCCACTTCTGCTCCCCAATGAGAGTTGGCTTCCTCGTTTTGTTTTGTTTGTTTGTCTGTTTGTTTTTAGGATGTACCGGGGATCGAACCCGGGACCCCATACATGGGAAGCAAGTGCTCAACCACTTGAGCTACATCCACTTCCCAGCACACCAATCAATAGTTTTAAGAAGAAAATTTTAATATGAAGAATTATTAACTGACAAAAGATGGTTAGCTACTAAAAAGGGAAAAGAGACCACAAAAGAATATAGAAATGGAAAATGTAAAGAACAACTACTATCTCTACATTTGTGGGAGGATACCCAAGGAAGTAACAAACTTGAAGAGACACACCCCTTCCCACCCCAAGGCTGAGTTAAATCTAATTGGAAAAGGTGTGGCTGCAAACCACTGTATAGAAGAGAAGTTTATTGTGATGTTTGTGGACTGTGGGTGGTGAGTAGGAGATGGTGTGCCAATGAAACTCTGGGAGGTGAGCATCACTGGGTCTCCAATACATTGCTGATAACCATGCCATAGTTGCAAGAAGAAAAGCACATGAGAACACAGAAAAGAAGTCCCTCCTCTTCAGTGCCTTGCAGTTTCTCTTCAGTGCCCTTTACTCAGAAACCCTGAAACTGTGCCATAGCAAAGGAACAATATTTACAGGGGCCAGCTCCATTATCTCAATGCAACAGAAAAAAAGAGTGGATTTAGAGCTGAGAGGCAATAAATTGGTAAATGGCAGAAGAATCTAATCCAGCATGACAATTGCAGTTACCTGAACATTAATATTTAGGGTTAACTGTTCAAAAATTCTAATATAGACATTTATTTTTACTTAAAAAATTATAACAATATATATTGTAGTAGAAAGCTATCAAAGTATAGTATTCAATTCAAGAAATATCTACTTGTTGACTACAAACACCCTGTCTTTGCAGAGCTCACAATCTAGTGAGACAGACTCATAAATGGCCAATTACAATATAATATGTTTAGAAAGAAGTATGCACACTTATGATTAAATTCAGTTAAACCAAAGAGATGAATAATACTCTACTGGATTTTGACATGAGTCCTCCTGGAATATTTTACTCTGAAAACTTCAGTGGCAAGAAATTCAGACAAATTAGATTAAGTTCAAAGAATGAAGACAGGAATGATTAATGGAATAAGAAGACTGGCTGTGAGGGGAAAGGCTACCAGAAATAAATCTATATAGTTTAGCTAAGTGACAAGAAAGGCAGAGAGCTGACAAACATGAGTCAGATGAAAATACAAAAGGACTATAATCAAAGAATAGCACAGTAAGTGGAAGTTAGTCTAACTCAACAAACTTTTTAATTGGGAAAGATGCAGGGCTTGAGTCAGATCTTTAAGAATGGATACATTTCTAGCAAAAATAAGATACAGCACATGTTGAAGGATGGGGAGATTGGGCAAAGACCCCTGTAGGTCATGGGAGTAATTGAAGGGTTTTTATTATTTTTGTTGTTTCTTGGAATTTTTACTTTTTGATAATCTGTAGAAAATAATACTTTTAAGCCATTAGCTGCATACATGATGGGTAGGAGATGTGGAGATTCTTTTTTGTTTTTTGTTTTTTTGTGTTTTTTTTTGTATTAGAGAAGTTGTGAGCTTACAAAACAATCATGCATAATGTACAGAATTCCCAGACATCACTCCACCAACACCTTGCATTGCTGTGAAACATTTGTTTCAATTATGAAATAACATCATCAAAATATTACTGCTAACTTTAGTCCATAGCTTACATTTGGTGTATTTTTTCCATAAACCACCCTATTATGAACACTATGTATTAGTATTATATATTTGTTATAGTTCATGAGAACGTTCTCATATTTGTACTGTTAACCACAGTCCACCAAACATGGTTCACTGCTTTATACAGTCTCATGCTTTGTACAATCTGTCCAAAGTGTACACTCAGTGGCTTTCAGTTTCTTCACAGAATTGTGCTGTCATCAACTCATTCAATTTTAGAAGGTTTCCTTACTCGAGATTTGGTGATTCTTGAGACAGGAATATCAGTTTGGAGACTATTTCACTAGTACAGGCAAAAGTATATATCTCAGGGCCAGGGCTTCAAAATGCATGGTTATTTGCTTCTCCTGCTCTTGTGTTTGTAGTACTCTTACCAGGTGTGTTATGCTCTTTGTGAAAAAGAAATCTTCATTCTCATTGCAGCTTTAAAAGGAATTATGAACTGACCATACACAGAAGTGAGAACTAAAGACAATTGTGGAATTCTGTGTAAACATCTTTCATAGCAGGAAATGGCATAGATAGAGTAACCATATACCCCATTCAAGGTGATACTTCTAAAAGCAGAATCTCTGAATTAACTTAGCCAGGAGAGAGAAAAATAAGTCTCTTTTTTTCCTCTTCTCTCTTGTTCCCTGAATTCTCTCTTCAAACGTCCTATCAATGGTCATCCAATTAGAGGGTTTATCCTTTAAATGTGTCTACAGTAAGCTTGACTCACCAAGTGAAAGAGCAGAACTCTTAAAGGGTCTGGGCAGATTGTTTTAATCTTTTGAACTTCTTAGCCACATTCTCTTCCTAAACTTCCAGGTCCTAAGTCAGAAACTCTGTGAATGTGTCACAATTTTCTTAGGTTCCCACGGGCCTCCTCTTCCCATTCCAAAGATCCTTAGGCACCAATCAAGTATTTTGCCAAAGAAACTCAATAGAGTGCATAACTTATTTCACTTTTGAATCTTGACTGCATGCATGGGTACATGCACTACACACACACTCCAGATTAAATTTACAGATTTAGACGTATTCCCTAAAGTGAAAAAACAGATTTTTGTCTACATATTCTCTTAGCAAAATTTTACAAATTTGGTCAACTGTAGATATTCTGACAGTTGAAAACCTACACCAGAATTTTATGGCAAGCTATAATCAGTGTCCTGTAGGTTCCACGCGGCATGCATCTGATTTTACTAGCAACCTTAACCATGGGGAAGTATGCTCTGGGAATTCAGCCAGTTTGCCTATACATGATATCTTCTGCATTCATTATTTCTATAACTAACTGCATGTATTCTCAAGAAAAGTTGTGCTAAAGAGAAAATAATCTTCATAAAGAACAGTTCTCCATACTTGTTCCAATGTTTCTACCACCAATTCTTGGGCACCTAGACAGACCTACCTTTTGTACATTCACGTGTCAAATCCCTACCCTTCCTACAAGATCTAATTCAAATATCTTCTCTTTCTTAAAGCCTTTTTTGATCCCTAGGTCCCACCTACCATATCCTGTTTCTTCTGTCTATAAGCTCTCATAGCAGTTTTGTTTCTATTTTGGCATTTATCAAGTTCTGCCTTGAATTATAGTCATATGTGTATTTGTCTAAATCCCTTATACTTAGATTGACATTCCTTGAGGGCAGAGGTTGTGTTCTACTGATATTATAATCCACAATTTCCAGTATTGTCCTGACTTGGCAATAAGTACTGAATAATCAATTTAATTTAGTTATCCAAATATAGAAATAGAGAAGCCTCCATCAGTAGTTATTACTGGCACAATGTTTGCTAAGAAACCATTAAAATGCTCCATATTTGTGCTAGGGAGTTTGTTGATATTCTTCAATTCTGATTCTAAAACATATTTAAAAGAACAAGTTATAGCTATATATCCTGAATTGTTTGATCCACCAAGTTCCTCTCCCTTTCACCATGAACCCATTTTTTAAAAATTTATTGAAATATATCACTCATACATAAACATACATAAACAATAAGTGTATAGTAATAGTTGTGAACTTACAAAACAAACATACATAACATCATACAGGGCTCTCATACCTCACCCTACCACCAATACCGTAAATACTGTTGTGAAACCTTTTTAACTAATGATTAAAGAGCATCCTCAAAATATTACTGCTAAGCAAAGTATCTTACATTTGATGTATTTTCCCCCAAATCCACCCTATTATTATTATTGTTATTTTTTGTATCATTTATACATGAATACATAAACAATAAGTGTATAGTAAAAGTTGTGAACTTACAAGGCAAACATGCATAACATCATACAGGAGACCCATACATCACCCTACCACCAACACATTGCATTGTCGTGAGACATTTGTTACAAATTATGTAAGAATATCATCAAAATCTTACTGCTAACTATAGTCCTTATCTTATATTTGGTATATTTTTCCTCCAACCCATTCTATTATTATTTGTAAAATATATTTTTATAACAGAAGTTGTAAACTTACAAAACAATCATGCACATGTGCAGAATTCCCAAACAACACCCCTCTATCAACACACCACAGCGTGGTGGAACATTTGTTACAGATTATGAGATAATATCATCAGACTATTATCAGGTCTATACTGTACATTTGGCACACTTTTTCCATACTCCCCCATTATCAACACAGTACATCTTTGGCATAGATGCATGAATATTACATTACTGTTAACCACAGTAAATTAATCACTCCAGTTGTATTTTTCCCGTGCTTCTCCACATTCCCACCACCCTGCAATAGTGATGTACATCTCTAGCTCACAAAGGACACTCTTGCATCTGTACCATCAACCACAATTCTCATCCACCTCTGGGTTTATTGTGTTATTCATCCCTAGATTATTCTCTAGCTTTCTTTCAATTGGCACTTACATCCCTAGATATCCTTTTCAGCCACATTCCGCTTTATAAACCAGCTGTTACTCACTATAATGTTTTACCATCAACTCTATACATTTCCACACTTTTACAGTAAAGTTAATTAAAACTTCTACATACATTAAACATCAGTAGTCCATCTCAGTCCTCCTCCTATCTTCTTTAAGAATACATCACCTACCACCAGGACTTGAAGATGTTTTCCGACATTTTCTTCTAGAAGCTTTATCGCTCTTGCTTTTATATTTAGGTTTGTGATATATTTAGAGTTAATTTTTGTATAAAGTGTGAGGTAGGGGTCCTCTTTCCTTCCTTTGGCTATGGATATCCAGTTCTCTGAGGACCATTTTTTGAATGGACTGTTCTGCCCAAGCTGGGTGGGTTTGACAGGCTTAGCAAAAATCACTTGACCATAGATGTGAGGGTCTGTTTCAGAACCATCAATTTGGTTCCATTGGTCTATGTGTCTGTCTTTACACTCATACCATTCTGTTTTTACCACTCTAACTAGGTAATATAATTTACAGTCTGGAAGTGAGAGTCCTCCAACTTCACTTTTCCTTTTTCAGATGTTTCTGGCTATTCAGGACTCCTTACCCTTCCAAATAAATTTGATAATTGTGTTTTCCATTTATTTTTTTAAATGCTGGTGGAATTTTTTATCAGGTTTGCATTAAATCTATATATCAATTTGGGTAGAATTGACATCTTAATGATATTTAGTCTTCCAATCCATGAGCATGGAATGTTCTTCCAATTATTTAGGTCTATTTTTATTTCTTTTAACAATGAGTTGTAGTTTTCTGAATACAAGTACTTTACATTGTTGGTTAAGTTTATTCCTAAATATTTGATTCTTTTAGTCACTACTGTAAGTGGAATTTTTTTTCCTGACTTCCTCCTCAGAGGAAAACTAGTGTTTTTAAAAGCCTATTTTATCTGACATAAGTATAGCTACTCCAGCTTTTGTGTGTGTTTGTTACTGCATGTGTGGAATATCTTTTTCCAGCCTTTCACTTTCAATCTATTAGTATCCTTGGGTCTAAGGTGAGTTTCTTACAGACAGCATATAAGTGGCTCATATTTTCTTATCCATTCTGACAGTCTGTGTCTTTTGATTGGGGAGTTTAATCCATTAACACTCAATGTTATTACTTTAAAGGCAGTTCTTATTTCACCCATTTTGACCTTTGGGTTTTAACTGTCATATTTTTTTTCTCCACTCTTTTGAGACTTTTAGTTACTTTTACTGGTAAAATCTTCATTTCTAGACTCTTCCAAGTCTCTCTCCTGATTTTTCTTTTCAGACTGTAGCACAACCTTTAGTATTTCCTGCAAAGCCAGTCTCTTGGTTACAAACTCTCAGTTTCTGTTTATCTGTGAATATTCTAAACTTGCCCTCATTTTTGAAAGACAGTCTTGCCAAATATAAGATTCTTGGCTGGCAGTTTTTCTCTTGCAGTATCTTAAATATATCATACCACTGTCTTCTTGCCTCCACAGCTTCTGATGAGAAATTGGCACTTAATCTTATTGGGTATCCCTTATATGTTATACACTGCTTTTCTCTTGCTGCTCTCAGAATTCTCTTTGTCTTTGACATTTGACATTCTGATTAGTATGTTCTCAGAGTTGGTCTATTTGGATTTATTCAGATGGGAGTATGTTGTGCTTCTTGGACACAGATATCTATGTCTTTCAATAGGGTTGGGAAATTTTCTACCATTATTTCTTTAAATATTCCTTCTGTCCCTTTTCCTTTCTCCTCTCCTTCTGGGACACCCATGACACATGTTTGCACATCTCTTGCTGTCATTTATTTCCCTGAGACCTTGTTCAATTTTTTCCATTCTTTTCTTCATCTGTTCTTTTGTATATTTGCTTTTGGAGGCCATTTCTTCAAGCTCACCAGTCCTTTCTTCTGCCTTCTCATATCTGCTATTATATGATTCAAGTGTATTATTAATTTCATTTATTGTGCTTTTCATTCCCATAAGATCTGCTATTTTTCTATGTATGCTTTCAAATTCTTCTTTGTGCTCTTCCAGTGTCTTCTTAATATCCTTGATCTCTTTAGCCATCTCACTGAATTTATTAAGGAGATTTGTTTGATCATCTATTATTAGTTGTCTCAACTCCTTTATGTCATCTGGAGGCTTATCTTGTTCCTTTAACTGCACCATATCTTCCTGTTTCTTGGTGTGGATTGTAATTTTTTGTTGGTGTCTTCGCATCTGACTTCCTAGATGTATTTATTCTGGGTGCAGTTTCTCTCTTTAGTTTAGGACTTTTTTGCCCTTTCTACCTTGCTGGTTGTGTAGTAGGAGCTGAGGATATAGTTGGTGCTGTAAGCTGTGGAGCGTCAAGCTGCCCTCATTGCCCCAGGCACCAATGAAGCTTCTCCCAACTTTCTCCTTTGCCAGGGATAGGGACAGAGCCACAGCCGTGTATAATAATCCAAGTTATGCAGGCCTAGACTATAGGTGCCCAGGGAGACTGATGAAGTTTCACACCCCTTTCTCCCCTGCCTGGGGTGGGGATGGAGCTACAGGTGTGGGCAGCAGTCTATACTGTGCCAGTCCAAAATGACCACAGTTGCCTCAGCAGACTTCCGACTATTCAGTCTGTGCCAGCTGAATGTACCTGCAGTTACCCAGAGAGTCTAGTGCAGGGCCCGCCAGCTTCCTCCCTGCTAGAGGTGGGGCTGAAGCCTAAACTAGGGCTGCAGGCCTTCACTGTGATTTTCAGTCAGCCCGGCTTCCCCTCATGCTGGGGGCAGAGTCAAAGTGGTAGTTAGTGGCCTCTTTCCGACTTGGAGAGGTGCAAACTTTAGCTTTCCTTAAGGTTATACTTTAGCCAGCCGAATTTACCAATCAGTAGCTGAAGTTCAGTGGCCAACCATCCCCTCCTTCCCTGTTTTTGGGAAATGGAGCTTCCAATTCCAGCTACAGAATAGCTCCCAAGGCAGCTTGCACTGCCAGAGTAGGATGATCACTGGCCTCTGTGGCGTGGCCTGTATTTTCCCAGAGAGGCTGGTGCAGGTCCCCTCAGCTTTCTCCCTGCCAGAATTGGGGCTGGGCCTTAGGCTAGAGCTGCAATCTGAACTGGATGGAATAAAGCCAGTCCCTACCAGCACTGTGATTTTCAGTCAGCCCCACTTCCCCTCATGCTGGGGGTGGAGTTAAAATGGCGGCTACTGGACTCTTTCTGACTTGGAAAGGCTCAAACTTTGGCTGTTCTTAGGATTATACTTTAGCCCAGCGAATTTACTAATCAGTAGCTGAAGCTGGTACCTAACCGTCTCTTCCTCCCCTGTTTTTGGGAAGTGATGCTTCCAATTCCAGCCTCGGAATAGCTCCTGAGGCGGCTTGTGCCTCGAGTGGAGGATGGGAACTGGCCTTCTGGGCATGGATTGCTCTACTTACTAATCTTCTCTGTAGATGGGCAGTCTCCTCCTTCCTTTCCTTCAAGGATGTTGCAGGATGCTCTTCTGGTCTCCTGGAGACCCCAAACACATACTTTCGATATCCCTGGGTGATTACTAACTGCCCTGGAGCACAAGCTGGCTCTAGGAGCTCCTTACTCTGCCACCATCTTGCTGGTTCCCATGAACTCAATTTGACCTGTCAAAGTTAAAGATGAAATGAAATGCAAAAACACCCATGTCTTAGTAATCATGACAAGCCTGATTTGTCTTACTGGTTTGGGCTTTTTAGCAGAAACTCCATGGCAGTGGTTGGCTCGGGTTAGAAGCAATAAAATCAAGCTCGATTTCCAAGGAAGAGGAAGAAATTCAAAGAGGTAAAAAGAGATCACTGCAGGGCAAGTCTGAATCATGTAGGTTATGCTTTCTCCAGTGTTTCTGCTTTCCTTCTCAAAACATTGTCTTTTATTTTTTTCTCCCCATATTCTATTTCTTTCAATTAAATTCCTTCTTTTTCTTTCTTTGTGAAGTGTTCTGTGAAATTAGATGTCAAAAGATGGAATTGCCAGGAGTCACATTCAGGTTTAAAAGGTATTTGATGTATGTATAAAAGCCCAGAATTTTATTGCCAGGAAAAGCTTGTCTTTCAGTTATGAAAGACCCCTTTTTTCCCACCTTGTAAACCGATAATGGTGCTGTTATGCTTCTGGGCCTATCTATTTTCCTGGTGGAAGGGAAAGGGACCTGTGGATCAAACAATTCAGGATACTTAGCTACAACTGGTTCTTGTAAATATGTCTTAGAAGTCAAAATTGAATAAAAAATAAGTAGGATGGACAAGGTAATTTAAGCAGCAACTGAGAAAAATAAAAGAATTTCTTTCTCATACATTTTTAAATTTCCCAGACTGCTAAATGTTGAAGTATTTCCTAAATATATAGCTATATGAGTGATATAATCACTATCTCCCACACATTTAATTGTTCAGTGTGCCATATTTTCTTCTTCTGAACAAACTGTGTTGTCTGAAGTTATAATGTAAAAACAAGAGTCTCAGAAAAATAATAATTATAAAAACAGTTTAGCCACACGTTCTTTCTCTGAGTTTATTTGATTACATCTGAAAACACTGAGAATGCTCATTGTTTAGACTGGATATTCCACATTTATTGTTTCATCAATCAATAGCTATATAATGCATCTCATGGGTCTTGCATTGTGTCTGGGACATAGTGAATGTTCAAAATTATGTATTAGTATTAGTACTGCTCAAAGATATTTTATTGCTATTATTATTATGATTGCTATTATTAAGTTTCTGATTGCTAGACACTGCCAGGAAAATGAAACTGGAAAAAAAAAAACTATAGTAAGATGCTTGAAATTCAGGAATCTTACAAAAGGAAAGAAGATATATGTAAAAATTATCTTTAATCAAATCTTCTCATCATTTGAGAACCCTTAAAAACGTCCTCTTTAACACTTCAGGAAAAATGAAATTACACATATTAATACCTTAAGATTGTTAATATTCTTTAAATTAACAAATGCCTAAAGAAATATGACACAATAGGAAAAATCACAGATTTTGGATTCAGATACACCTGTGTTTAAATCTCAGCTCTGTGACAACTGCTAAAAACATCCATTGAGTGATTACAGTGTGTTCAAAGTTGTGCTCAGTAAGTGGTTCTTGATACAACCACATTTTGCGGATAAGGTTTAGAAACATTAAATAGACTGTTCAGTGCCATATATAGTAAGTAGCAAGCGGGGGCCCATATTGGGAGCCATCTGATTTCAGGTTTTATCTCTTTCAAGTTTTATACAGATCTGCCTATCTTGCTAACTCCTCCTCCTCCCTTGCCCTCTAAATTAGAACCAGGCTTCCATTCTCTCACTCTAGGCTTACTCCCAACGAGGATTTCACCTTTCCGATGGCTCTGTGTAGTGACAGCTCCCAGACTTATTTCCCCAGCAAACCCTCTCTTTGGGATTAGGTAGTATACAGTTACTTACTGAAAGCATTTCTTAACTGTACCACAAGCATCCTAATGCTATCATGTCCAAAACTAATCTCATGGTTTTCCTCAGAAACCTCTTCCTCCCAATCATCTCCAGCTCAACAAAAGTTAACCCAATCTCCCCAGATTCTCAAACTGAAAACAATTAAATTCTTTTGAGTCTACCTCCAAAATATGCCTTTAATCTGTCTACACATTTCCATCTTGCCTGCTACCAGTGTAGCTTAGGACACGTACTTCTTGTCTGAGTGATGGCGGTAGACATGACCTTACTTCATTGAATTTACCCAAGGTCTTCCTTGACTTGTGCTTCTGGGCTTGCTGTTCTTGCTGTCTGCCCCTTTTTCCCCTGGCTTTTGCTAGGGCCCTCCTCATCCTTCAAGTCTCTACTTAAATGCCACCTCCTCGAGAGTCCAACCCTGACCAAATTAGTTCTCCCATTTCTATTTCGTTGTTGTTCTAAAAATCTCATTCATTTCCTTGTGAGCATTTCCTATTTTATAAATATTTGTTTGCTTATTAGCTTATTTTCTGTCTCCATCCCTAAACTGTAAGGTTCAAGAGGAAAAAGGACCCAATATTGATTACTATACCTAAGTGCCTAGTACAGTCCCTGACACACACACATCCTTAATCAAATGCTAATGAATGAGTGTATGAATGACTGTGCTTCACTGTAATACTTACTTGTGTAATCTTGGGTATTTAACATCTCTAGATCTCAGTGTTCTGTAAAATTGGGAAAATACTATACATATTATAGGTTGTTAAGACTCAATGAGATTATGTATGAAAAAGCATCTAGAACAGGACTTTAGTAACTAGAAAGTTTTCTTCCCCCGATACCATGGTTTATAAACAAAGTCTAGAAAAACTTCTTAAAGTGATAGACTGTTTCCATCATCATTTTCTTTGCTTTGGCTTTTGAAGACCTCATTTGTGTTCTCCAAACATGAATTCTGTTACAGATACATTTGTATTCTACCAACATCTTCTTACAAATTACTAAACATAAGATAAAATGATGATGACCCACCACAAATGTAAGAGTAGAACGGCTCACAACTTGAAACTTCCAAACAAAAGTGTTTACCAGCTGTCACCATTTCCCTTGTTGTCTGCAGCAGTGTGTGAATCCCAATGAAAGAAGCATATATACTGCTGTATCAAGACGGTTTTGAGATGAAATTTTACATTAGGGTTTGGTAGTAGCCAAAAGGTTGTCTGTAAAATCCTTCATCTCAGCATCGTAGTTGTGTCTACACCAGCAATATAAACTAAAGCATAGCACATGACCACTTTAATAATCAGTGACTGTCAGACAAAAGCAGTTGCTTTTGCTCTTAGTCCCGGGCGATGCTTTCATCGCCCTCTTGAGTTTGCATGTGTCGATGCAGTGTTGCTTAGGCTACACAATGCTCCATCCTCCACAGACACGCACATAGAGTAGGTCCGCACTTTACATTTTGGAACTTGAGCTCAAAGAAAATGCAAAGTGCCATAATGTTATTTTCTAATAGATAGTGTTGGCCCCAGAATTTAAACTGTCTAATAGCCTAGTATGCTTCCACAGACATTTTCCCCCTTTGTATTTAATGGGTGTGAGGAGATGTAAATTCACTCATCCCTAAAACAAGGAATAATAAACCCTTCTTAACATGGTTCTTTCAGGTTTCCTGATATAAGAATAGTTACAAGTAAAGGACTATTAAATGGATAAATTTTGGAATACAAAATACAGATACTCCATTCATTGTGAGATTACAATTTCTCCCAGGTTGGAGAGGGTTGCTTGGTGTCGTGAAAACAATACCAGAGGTGGACTCGGAAGACGTTTTCTCAAGTCGCAGCTCCATCACTTACGAGTGATATGAACTTGAGCAAGTCTCTTAAGTCCTTTGTGCCTTAGTTTCTTCCAGTTATGGTATCACGTAGAGTTGTTTTGAGGGCTAAAATTAAGAGGAAATGATGCACATAAAGTCCTTTGTATACTCAAACAACTATGCAAGTAAAAGGGTCCAAATTTTATTATATATTCCATTAGGGAGCTTAGTCATGGTCATTTTATCACCAAAATACATTTATTATGTCCTATTTAAATAACCTAAAATATTGATTTCTTGCTGGTAAGACTCAGCCAAGGTTATTTTTATTTTTAAATTTTTCTATGTTTAGAGTGTTGAACCAGCAGTTTTCAGAATGAAAAAAAAGTCTGAATTTCTGAGGAAACCACATTCTTATAATGAATGGGTCATGAAACTTTCCATTTTATCTTACTTCAATACCCTTTGGTCATTGTTTAACCTCATTGAACGTACCTTAGAAAATGGGAAAATTATATTTTGTCTAGAAAAAATAATGGTCTTCATTCATTTGCAAGTGTCAAAAATAAATTTTTCTTGCTACTCATCTTTCATTCCCAATCACACAGACCATTATCACTCTCTACATTGTCAAACATATAATAAAAGTTTGATATAACATTATATCATATTGGACATTATCCTGTGAAGCCCTTTGGATGCATAGTTACATTGTAAAATAAGTATTTAAGAAGTGATGCAAATTTCTTGCTATAACATCATATATCAATACCAAAATGAATGTATTTGAAACAAATGCCAACTAATTTTTTGTTTCCATCCTTAGTGGTTATGTCTTTGACTATGATTACTACAGAGATGATTTCTACAATCGGTATGTGAAGTTTTTCATCTTTGTTTCCCTTTGGTTTGAATGATCTTTTTAACAAATTTGTGTATTTCATTCAAAAATGTTCTTGACTGTTGTGTTTGAAATATTTTTAAAGTTAAAATAAAATACTTTATTAAGTCAACATAAAATATTGACAGATTTTCCTATTTTCATTATTCTTATTCAAGTATAATGGATTTTGGACTTTTAGGACTTTAGAGGTAATTAAGCCTAAAATTTGGTTTCTAGTATTCAGATAATATTCTAAAATTTTAATTAACTAATATTATTTCCAAGTGTATAGTTGCCTTAGAATTTTTCAAGATTGAGAATTTTGTAAACTATGAAAATGACTGTAACCTTCTAAAATATATCTGCTTTCACATAACACCTTGAAAATGATATGTAGGGTAGAGTTGGCAAACCTTAGAGTCTGCTTTGTACAGTAGTGTTGGACCATGAAAGTGATGATGCAAGCTGAAACTATACAAAGTGATCTTAATAATCAATGGGAAAAAATACAATTGTTCCGTGACCTTTAAAATTTTTTGTCAAAATATATAAAACTCTCTTACTGTTGGTTATAAATGTAGAGTGAAATATAAAAACTAGTAAAACTAATAATTTTAGTACATTGTGATTTAAAACTTTAGAAATGATGGTACTGTGTTTTATTTCTCTTTAAAAGAAAACTTACCAAAAGTAGTTTGAATAGTGCTTACCTTCTTCTTCTAATATAAATTACTAGTGGAGCAAGCATCTTTTCTATGGCTTGATGAATTGTTATACTCCTTTCTAAGTTTCAACCAGCTTTCACATGTTATCAATATCATGAAATATTGCCAAGAGTTCCTTCAATGTGTAGTTTCTTTACCAAAGCCCTTTCCTCTGCGACATCTTCATCCTTTTCATTACAACCACTTTTCTCATTTATGTCAATAAGTTGACCTTCACTAAGTTTTCCCTCTGGCTGTACATATAGAATTTCTTAAATGGCAGCAATGTCATCATCACCATGGTCAGCCATTTCTTCTGTTAACTCCATTTGCATTTGATTCAAATTTCACTTCCAGCATTATCGCTTTTTGATTCATTGGTGCACTTTCTTCTTTGTTGACCAATTCCCTCTTTTGATTATCCATTTTTGGAAAGTGCCACATGGATTTATTACTGGGAGGCAAGGAAGCAATTCAACTATACACTTTGTTCTCTTTGTGTGAATTGAAAACAGTTATGCAGTAACCACTTACCCATAGACTTGGAAAGAAGTGCCATGATTTGTCATTGATCATGACAAGCAGTTGTTATTTACGTAGTGATTTATGGATTTAAGAACTAGCTACAAGTTACTTTTATGAAAGCCCACTAGCACAGAATGCCCCTTCCTGCCTCAGGACATTTCTCTATGTTGCCCCCCTCCTCACATGGCAGCATAAGCACCACTCTCAGACTCAATTAGGTTCCTCCACTCCCCTCAGTACCCAGCACTGTTCCTTCACAGCACTTCTCTTAATTTATATTGCTATATTTCTTTCTGCAATAACAGCATATGATTCATATCTGCCTTCCTTCCTCCACGAAGGCAGCAATGATGCTCAGTTTTCCGTATTGTTGTATCTTTGAGGTCTACCATTGAGCCTCACACATAGTGGATACTGAATTTGTGTTATTAATTCATCTCCTTAGATTTAGAGAGATTGTGATTTTTCCAAGGTCAAACAGTTAATTAATGACAGAATCATAACCTATGTATCTATCCATTTAGGCTCAATAACCAACTGTGTTAATATGCAAGACAGAGGAGGAGCAATATCAGTTAGAGTCTGTGGCTTTAAATAAAAAGAAACAGGCACCTACATGGGATTAGAAACACAATCATACTTTCATTACCACTATGGTCAAACTACTGAGTTTTAGGCAAGTTCTTTCACTGGT
Source organism: Cabassous unicinctus (assembly GCA_029593785.1). Taxonomy (NCBI): domain Eukaryota; kingdom Metazoa; phylum Chordata; class Mammalia; order Cingulata; family Chlamyphoridae; genus Cabassous; species Cabassous unicinctus. The sequence continues at coordinate 41,528 of JAQZBX010004221.1, read as the reverse complement.
TACCCTTTTATGACCAAATATGGTCATTTAAGAATGATTTTCTAGAATTGTTTTTGTAATTTCTACAAAATACAATGTTTTATGTACTAAATAGCTTGTAATAACTAGTTCTGAAAGCACTGTGAAGATCTGATAGCATTATATAATCCATTCACTATTAAGAAAATATAACATTTAGTCATTAGACTATTTCAAAATTTCAGTTTTTGACAATTTTAAAAGTCATTTTCTGCAGCACATGCCCTAATTGCTATGAATAAAGTTTTAAATTAATATATGCTGTCTTATAATCTGTCAAGGTGAAACTGTTTTCACACTGTAATCATCTCTTAACTGCTTTATATCACATGACTTACACACTTAAAGAATTTCTTCCTAAAATGGAATTTTGCCCTAGAAGGCAGTAGATGCAAGTTCTGGTCACTGCATAAAATTGGGCAAGCAGGGTTTTCTGTTTTCTTATCTTTAAAAAGAAGCTGAAATATGCATTTTACTGCATATAAATTATAAATCAATAAAATGATTTGACTGATAGACAGATCTATAAATTAATCAATAAACAGATAAATCTTACCTCAAGAAGAACAAAGGCTTGAATCAGTCAAGTAATTATAGAGCCTGAAGTTTTTAAAGGACTATACACTATACAATATTGCTAACTCTGAGCAATTTTCTAGAGTGTTTTAATTTCTTAAAATCTTTTTGGCTTTTAAGTGTGCAATAGATCAGTATGGTTCTATTGCTTACAGACTGCCTGAGCAGTCTGTGCTCTCATTAATTTCTTTTCCATTTTTTGCACTTGACTAAGAAAGGCATATGCATCAGCCACCAGAGAATATAATTGGGAGTTCCCTTTGAACACATAATCCCATGGAAGGAAAACAGAATAGAAAGGCTAGACAAGATAAATAGCTTCCAGAGTCACTGCTAACAGTTTTATTCACAGTAATTCCTTTTAAGTTACACTACCTTTGTATTTACTGTTAAGATTTTCTTTTTACTAGTGGTGCAATCTTGGGCTAGTAATTTAATCTCACAAAACCAGTTACCTCATCTATAAGGTGAGCATGAAAATAATTCCCACCTCAAAAGATTGTTCTGAGGATCAAAGGATGTAACATATGTATAGTGAACAGCATTATGTCTGATACACTGGAAAGCTTGATCAATGTTGTTAGCTACTAATAACAGTTAACAGTAACCATTAAACAATGATGGCGAATATGTTTCATACAATGATATTCATATAGTAATGTATGTCTATAAGATGAAGAATGAACTGAGTAATGTCCAGTCCTTTTATAACAGATAGTCCATTGTGGCACCTCTGGATTTTTCCTTTTTTATTGTTTTCCCTTCTTCTCCCCAGAGCTTTCCAGCTGCTGCCTAGAGAGAGCACTCAGCTGTTTCTGTTAACCCAATGCTGCTTTGTTTAAACTTTGTATCAATGAGGATAACAAAAACCATACCAGTAGATTTAACAGGGATAATCGAGTATAAAAACTTGCTAGCCAGGGAAGCAGATGTGGCTCAGGCAACTGGGCTCCTGCCTACCACATGAGAGGTCACTGGTTTGGATCCTGATACCTCCTAAAGAAGGCAGCGAGCTGGCGTGATGGGCAGGTGTGGCAAGCTGACACAAGAGACAAAGGAAGAAAAAACATAATGAGAGACACAACAAAGCAGGGAGCAGAGGTTCCAGTGCCTCCTAAAGAAGACAGTGAGCAGATGCGACGGGCAGGCGTGGAGAACTGGCGCCACAAGATGACGCTACAAGAGACATGGGGAGGAAAAACCGAATGAGAGACCCAAAAATGCAGGGAGTGGAGGTGTCCCTAGCAATTAGGCACCTCCCTCCCACATCAGAGGTCCCAGGTTCCCCTCCTGGTGCCTCCCAGGAAACAGGGAAGACGAACAAACACAGCAAGTGAAAAGCAACAAGGAGGTGGGGAGAAATAAATAAACAAAATAAATCTTTTTTAAAAAAAAAAACAACTTGCTAGCCAGATATTAAGTAACTGAAATGCAAAAAGAAAATACTATGGCATAACTGAGTTAGCAACTGCAGGGAGCAGCTATCACCTCTGGGACAGGGGAATCAAAGAGAAGAGATTGAAATTATTAATATTTATTTAGAAAAAGGGCCTTTTAGAATGTACACTATGAGTAGAAGGTTCTGTTCAGCTGGTGCTGGTGCTGCTGTATCTGAGTCCAGAAGGGTCCCCATGGGCTGGAATCCATCTTAGGAGGGGGCACTGCTGGCTGGTACTGGGATCTTTGAGGGGGTATAAAGAAGCTATTCTGCAAGTGTTAACAAAACCTGAAACTGGATTCAGCTGAAACTGGAATGAGTTGCTGCTGCCTCCCTCTCTCTCTTCCCCTCCCCCTTCCTCCCTTCCTCCCTTCCTCTCTTTTCCTACCCTCTCCCTTTCCCAGCTATCGCTTTTGTTCTCTCATCATTTATTGGCTGAGCCCAGCAGGAAGCCACCTGGCCTGGCCTGGTAGAAATGTGGTGTGCAGAGTCCCAGTCCTGGCTGTGGCAAAGGGTGGGTCTGAAGCTGAGAGACAACAGTTTAATAACTAGCACACACCCATGTTGTATTGTCATCCTGTTTCCACCAGTGTTTTAATTTGCCAAAGGGGCGCTAATGCAAAGTACCCGAAATCTGTTGGCTTTTATAATGGGAATTTATTTGGGAGTAAAATCTTACAGTTCCAAGGTCATAAAATGTCCAAATCAAGGCATCAGCAGAGATGCTTTCTCACCGGAGTCAGCTACTGTTAATCCCTCTGTGTTGTCACGTGGTAAAGCAAGATGGCCACCAATCTCTGCGAGGTTTCAGCCTTCCCCTCCGGGCTCACCGTCGCTTCTTTAGTTGCTCTATGGGCCCAGCCTCTTGTGGCTTCGTGATTAAGTGATCCTGGTGTCCTCTCTCTCCTGGCATAGGGGCTGTCTCATAGGGCTTCTGTCTTTACAGCTCAGCTGTGGGCAAAACCGGAGTCTTTTCTCTCACATAGCAGTTCCCTTTTTCCTCTGTGTAAGTCCATTTATATCAGGCCCATCAAGGGAGCCGAGATTCAACCTGAGTCACACCTCACTGACGTAATCCAATAAAAAGCCCTACAGCAATCTTAACAAGTAATATAATCAAAGACCTCTCAGCTGAAGTTAATGCAAATTATCACACTGAGAAGAATAGTTTACAAACATAATCTTATGCTTTTTGGGATTCATAAAATAATCTCAAACTGCCACAGCCAGATTTCCTGATTTAATGTAATCAGGGATTTTCAACCCTCAGATGTTTTTAACTTACAAAACGTCTTTATATGAAGCTCCATCTTCATATAAACAACATCTTATTGTGATTGCTTTGATACATTGGTCTAGCAGTAACTTTTCCAAAGACTAATTGTCTATCCACGGCCTCAGGGTTCATGAAGTCTATCACTAAATAATAGACTTCAGTGGTTCTAAATTTTTATCTTTTTATATTAAATAAAACATTTCCCAATAATTTACATCCAATGGCATTTCCTTTTAAAGAGCCACATGTTATTGAAACTAAACATAATTATACTCTTCCAAGTAAAGTAAATGGAGATGTATACCTAAAATGATATTGGATCCCTCCAGGAAATGTTTTCAGTTTATATTAACAATTTCAATCCAAACTTTTTTTCAACAGTATCAGGAATGGTACTGAGCAGTTTTGTTTTGTTTTTTTTTTAAGATTTATTTTATTTATTTATGTCTCCCCACCTCATTGTTTTGCACTAGCAATATGTTTTCTGTGTCAGTTTGTTGTGTGCTCATCTTCTTTTTAGGAGGACCCAGGACCTCCCAATGTGGGAGGGAGGCACCCAATGGCTTGAGCCACCTCCCCTCCCCTAAGCAGTTTCTAACATCCAGTGATGACTAAACTCTTCTTAACAGAGAAAAAGAAATAACAGAGATGCTTTGCCATTTAGAAAACATATATTTTAAGTGATTTAAAATAGGTATTGTTCAAATCTGGAACAAGTTTGACCTCATATTAATTAAGAGAAGAGAAGTCACTGGTGTAGTTAATGAAAAAAAACTAAATCAAGTTTCAGTTGTTTCAGGCCATGGATTATAGAGCACAGTATATAAAAATGAATATGGAGAAAATGTATTAGCTAGAAGCAATGTTAGTTTCTGTATGCAAATTTAAATTACCATCTGATAGAATACTATTCTACATAAAATGTTTGGAAATAACGGTACAGTTGGCAAAGGGCATGATTTACAGTCAGAAGACATGAGTTTCAGCTCTAGATGTACATATGTTGACTGGTTAAACTTGAGCAAGTCACTGCATCCCTTTTTGCCAAAATATTGCAAAAAAAATATATCTTTCAGGATTTCAATCAACTTGCCTTTAAAAATATGTTCAGGAAGGATTTGCACTTGATCCAAGGGGAACACTTCATTGACAATCTTGGAGAAGTTTAATGATAATAGAAAAGCAATAGAAATTATCCATTTTATCCATTCACGGTCTCAGGTGAAGTGTGCCTCTCAAAATTATTTGCTGATTCAATTGTAATCAAAAGCTTATCTGAAGTAGGGGTTGAAATTATAGATAGATTTTTATGAATGTTGAGTGGTTCAAACTGTATAGGAAACAGACTACTAGGCTACAAGAATCATTCAGGTAGATTTCAAGTGTACCCCTTCTTTCAAACAAAGGCACCTTAACTTGGCATTGTAAACTCTATGTCTACAGAAGTCAAACATGCTGAAAAGGAAGATTGGAGGCTGGAGCAAGATCTTCCATGGTCTCTGGGTTATTGATCTTCATATCTCTGCCAAAAGTCCCCAGTGAGAACATAACCCTGAACTTGTTCTCAGATTTGGCTTTGGAAAACCCAGGAATTTACCTCCTTAGACCAGACTATATGTTTTTCTGAACATTGACCATAAAGTGACTCTACGTTTTGATTCATGAGGTTAGAGTGGGGAAAATGAACTATTTTCAGGAAAGAAAATTAGGGGGGAAAAAAACAACAACAGGTAATTACCAATTCTTGAGTTCACTGTTTATCTAAAATGAAAATTATGTTTTCAGTGACAAAATGTTATACAAATTTTACACTTTCAAAGTATTTTTCTTAAATTTTAAAATCACATTGATTGGTAGTAAAAAATAGGTATCAAGTAAAAAGTCCAACAATCAGGTGATGATTTATTAGAATATTGTATAGCTAATTGAAAAAAATGCACCATGGAATTAAAATAAGTATTAGGAATACCATTTAGCAGCCTCAAGAATACTTCATAATACTAAAGTGAGCTAGCCAGAATGCATAGTTATGTTTTCAATTATGTAAAAAATGTGGATGCTTATAGAGAAAAAGATTAGAGGATGATAGCAGTGGTTTGGGGTGTAGGATTGGGAATTGTTTTTTTTTTCGTGTAATTTTTTCCAAAATGCTGCTTTATTATTGTTAAAGCTTAACAATAGCAGTCTTTTAATAAAAACAAGCTTTGAAAATCATCCATTTCTGCGTTAATATGCCATGAAATTGCCTTTGTACAAAATGCAACTATTTTTTTAAGGAAAGTGGTTGAAATCGTTTCCTTATTCCTCCTAGAGACATTATGTCTATTTTTACCAAGAAAATTAATGCTAAACTATTTACCAGGTTTTATTTTTTATAAGCAATAAAATTACATATTTCAGAAATTGTTTAAAGCAAACAAAATTCCAAACAAATAAAGGGTACATGAAAAGTAGAAAATTTTATTAAATAAACATTATTAAAATCTGACTACTTTTATTTTCTTTAATAAGTGAGGTCGGTCTTTTAGAGTTGTCATTTTACAATAGACCATGGGGAAGGGAGGGGGAGGGGTTATATATTTGACTTCATTATAAACCATTATCTATTTGACCAGTAAGTATTAGGGGGGGGGAATTATTCTGACTAAGCAATAATAGGAAAAATGAAGGACCATTAAATAAAAGAAGCATTATAATCGTAACAATGGAAGGAACAAAAAATAAAATAAAATAAAAGGAAAGAAGAAATTTAGAGCTTTTTACTGACCTTTGAGATTTGGGTTCCCACTTAATTTTGTTGGATTGCAATCTCTATTGTCAGTCTGTAATCTTAAATGGACTAGTTCTTTAAGACTCAATACTATTTACCAGTTTCTCTGATTTGCTGTAGACAGAATTCTGATGAAAGCCCATGCTTGTGTCTCCTTCTAGGATGGCATTCACCAACTGCCCTGTGCAGTTAGAACCCCTACATCCTATGCTGTAATCCCAGAAAAACTGCCCCCCTCCCATACTTGTCTTATTAAATTGTCTGCATTAGGACGATACCCAGTCTTCCTACCTTTTATTTCTGGTAAACTCAAGGGCACCCAATGAAAATTAAGAAACTCCCCAGCCCCCAAAATTTTCTAAAATTAAAAATCATACTCTCATATGAAGTAAGCATACATTTCTTTAGTTTTACTTTGTAAAGTGTACATCGCATTTTAAAATTTTAAGTTGTGATGCTGCATATCTTCCCATCAGAGTTGCAGAAATTGGCAAAACATTACCTGATTATTGGTGCAAAAGGAGTCCTCTCCTTTTGAAGCAACTCATCAGAAGACTCAGAGCACAAAGGTCCCTCTCCAAAACAATTTACAGCAAAGGACAAAACACAAACTGAGAATATTACAAAAAGTTTGTAGCTACCTCACAAACACAATGAACAAATTCAGCTGTCTTTTCTCAGCGCAAGATAATGCTAGACCAACTGTTGAGGTTTTATAATCCTTGGCTGGAGGAAGCAATAGAAATATTGATAAACATTTCTGAACCCTATAAAATATTATTGCACTGTAATTGAAGTTGCAATGACTACTGTAGCTTTACTTGACCTGTTTTTTCATTGTAGCATTCTTTCATCATTATGCATTTTGGTTGTGCTTTAGAGATTTTCTTAATCCAATTTACAGGTTAACTTATTTAATGAACCTGTTAAATTGTACTTTTGTGGCCTGGGGAAATGGTCCGTCCAAAAGAGCTTGCCTTGTATCTCGAGCAGCAACTTCTAGTCTGGAAGAATCTCATTTGATGATCAGTCAATTGCCATATTTTCTTTTCCCTCAATAGCTTTGGATGCTGTGGCTCATGCAAAGTGCCTTTGTATTTTGGTTCACTGACTTAAGATGCTCTGTGAATTCAACTTATAAATAAGTAATGTAGACCTTGTTTTGTGATTGAAATGAGGGGCAGATTTAGTTGACCCTCTTGATTTTCAAGCCCCTAGTGGTCTGGATGATATTCATAACCCTTTTCAGCCCCATCCTGCCTATACTCTTTAAAGTAAACTAGAATGTGTTGACATCCATGACCTGTTCTTTGCTAGCAGTTCTTCGGCTCTAATGGACTTTGCTTATTCACAGAGGATGGCACCTCTCTTGAACTCTGTCTCATTTCATTTCTTTTCTTTTCCAGACATCTCTTAGTTGTCCCCCAGCATGTTTCCAAATTGTTTTTGAGCATTTTACCTCTCTAATGTAGGAGAACTTCCTAGAACTAAGGAGTTCTGCCTTAAATATGTATGTTACTTTTCCCCCATAATATAAGTGTTTTAAGTCTCTCTCAAGGAATGTGTAGAAAGTTTAATCATATTTAATATATTCCAAAAAGATTTTTAGATTTCCATCTATATATATAAACAAGCTATAATCTTGTGATATAACCTATTTCAGAAGTTTTTCTCTTATTGTTTTCTTCCTATGCTAGTTTTCTCATTTCTGACTTTCATAGTGAATTATTTTTATTGACTGTTTTAAAGCAATTACAAGGATGCAATCCATATAATGATGCCACAATAAAATACATAGCTGTCGTAATTATAAGTCAATAACACTATTTTCTTTATAGCTGATAACATAATTATACATCTGGTTTTCACAGGCATAGTTGTAATAAATAAATGAGTAAATATATCCCAATAATTTACTCTATCCTTTTATGTTCCTCAAAAGTACTATGTCATTTAAAAGTTGGTTGTATATGCAATATAGATCCAGTATAAATAATATGAAGCTTTTGATTATGATTGTATGTTTATATAAATAAGTAAACACTCATTTTATTCTTTTCATTGTTTAATGAAAACTGATTGTGGTGAATATTGTTTTTTACTTTTTAGCAAAAACTTCTAGGAGTTTTACTGGTATTTTTATTAGAGAAGTTTTCAATAGCTAACTAAACAAATATTTCTAGTCTCAATTTCCACATCTAGCAAATGATCAGAATAATAAAAAGATATCCTGATAAATATGTCCTACCAATACTTCAATCAACAAAGGTTTGTCCTTGAACTAGACTGTGTCAATCAAACCCAGTCTCCTTTGTCTACAGTCAAAGGAGTCTTTGGCTACTTGAAAAGCCCTTAGAGAGAGGTAAGGCACCATATTGATTTGTTTCCCACAGTTGTTTTCTTTAAGCTGGTCTTCTAATTTATTTTTTCCTTTTAAGCCCTATTTCCTGATCAGATGACAATTTCCTTGCTTCAGACTTGATTCTGCATGATTATTTTCCTCTTTCCAAATTAGTGTGCTAAAAAATGTCTAGTGTATAAAAGGAAGATGTATGTTCCTAAGAAGAGCAAATCTATTTATCTAAGCAAGGAAATATACTTGGGAATAAAGGTCACCATGATTTCAAAAATTTGCATGGTAGAATTGGAACAAAGCTCCTTGTTCATTCAAACCTAACAAATGAGTTCATATTGCAAGTTAGATTATAATGTCTAGAAAAGGTTGACTGTTAGCATCCTGTTTCTTTAGTGAGAAATGAATCTGCCAATCAGATACCTATGTCTGAATATTAGAGAACAAAAATAAATAAATAATCATTCATCGAAATTTTCTACCGGACTATTCTCCTAATTTAGATTTCATGCACTTTATAAAAGACATAAGTATCAAACCAACCAGCACCATTTGTGTTTTGTGAAGGTTGTTTGATTACCACGGGCGTGTGCCTCCACCTCCCCGGGCCGTAATTCCACTAAAGCGCCCCAGAGTGACTGTGACAACTACTCGCAGAGGGAAAGGTGTCTTTTCCATGAAAGGGGGCTCAAGATCGACTGCCAGTGGGTCCTCTTCATCAGGCTCTAAATGTAAGTAATGTTCCTTATTTTATTTCCCTTTAAGAAGGGCAGAGATAAGTATCATTGCATGGATGCCTATATTCAACAAATTAACCAAATAATTATGGACTGTGAAAAGAATTACCAAAATGGGAGGGAAATGATATCCACTTTCCAACACACTAAACTGTAGTGGGAAAGTCAGACACAGACATGACTAACAAAACCCCAGGATGCAAGTATCTTTAATAATAAACTTTATATTTAGAGATGTTTCAGATTTACATTTACAGAAAAATTACACCCAAAAATTACACCCAAAGTATAGGGAATTCCCATGTAACCCACAAACACACACAGTTTCTCCTATTATTGACATCTTAGATTAGTGTGATACGTTTGTTAAAATTGATGAACCGCTATTGAAACATTGCTACTGACCAAAGTCTATAGTTTACATTATGATTTACACTCTGTGCTGTACAGTTCCATTGGCCTTCACGAATGCATAATGTCATGTGTCTGCCATTTCAGTATCATACAGAACAATCTCACCACCCCATATATGCCCTGTGTTCCTTTCACCCATTCATCCTTTCCCCTCCCCTCTGAACCCCTGGCAACCACTATCTTTTTATCAATGTTACAAGTTCTTCCATTAAAACAAGGTAATGACTACAATAACAATATTTATCTACTTTGGTCCGTGGTTACATTCCCCTCTTATATTTTTTCATTCTTCAATCTTGAGGGATTTGGGATGATATTCACTCTGACTGCTTTAGGAAGAGAGGGGACTTAGATATTAAGGGGCAGATGGAAGGAATTGTTTTCCTTGCTGTTGTAGATATTCCTTATTTTGGGGAATGGATTTGTCCATCATGATCATTCTGTTGTTTGTCCAGGGCAAACCCAAAGAACTGAAGAGTAGGAGTTGGCTGCTACTATGCTGGGATCCAGGGCTTAACTGGCATATGAACAATCTGAAGATTTAAGTCCCTGAGAGATATATTTAATGGGTATATTGAGAATTATGGATTCAAATAAAAGAAGTCAAAAAATCATGAGTAGGGGAATTATAAATGAGTATAACTATGTTATATGAGGGAAACAGATTATCATATATTCCCATCTAAGGCCTGCCAAAGGGGTGTTAATTTCATGAGGCTATGTGCCTTGCCTCTGGTGTCTGGTTGTCCTTAGGGTCTTCAGGAGCACTCATGTTTGAGGCTTTGTTTACTGTGGCAGTTAGTGAAATTTCTCTGGGACCTGCATAAGCATAACCTCTGGAATGACCTCCTGACTCACTTTGAAATCTCTTAGCCATAAAAACTCATTGTTATTTAATGTTTACTCCTTTTTGTCAAGGTCTTTTTCCAATGCATCACTGAAGTGCTTGGTAATTATCCCTCAGTGTCAGGGAGGCTTAACCCCGAGAGTCATGTCCCTGTTGGAGGGACAGTTGTGTTTTTATTTGCTGAATTTGGCTTGCAGAGGGGCCACATTTGAGTAACAAGGAGGTTTTCAGGAGGTAACTCTTAGACATTAATTTTAATTAGGCTAAATTTCATTTTTACAGGAATAAAGTTCATAAGTACAAGCATTAAAATCAAGGACATGGTATATTGGCCTGCCCCCCCCCCCTTAGGCACAACTTATATATTCTAGAGATTTTTGCCATTTTATTTGAGAAATTAGCAGGGCTTCCCCAGGATGGACATTTAATATTTTGTTAGCTACTCCGTGGGCCTGTATCTATTGAGAAAACATAACTATGTAAACACGAAAACATTCATATCTCTTAGAAGTATGTTTTATGTGCATTTTCCCCACTACCGTGTACTGTGATGTGCCTTTGTTATAGATCCTGAAAGAACATTCTTATATTTGTATTCTTAACTACAATCCTCTGCCACCCCAGAATTCACTGAGTTATACAGTTACCCATTTTATCCTCTAGCTTTCCTTCTAGTCTCGTGGGTGGGCCAAATCTTCCCCTTTCAGTCACATTCACACTCACATTTCAAGGCTGTTAATTACACTCATATCGCTGTTCCACCATCACCTCCATCCATTTCCAAACTGTTACAATCAACATAATTATAAATTCTGCACAGACTGAGCATCGGCTCGCCAATCTCTACCCACCTTCTACCCAGGATGTAATTTGAAAAGTGTTTTATGAGAGCCACTAGCACTACACTTGGGTCTCACTTAGCTTGTGACATATTAAAGACCTGAAATATAACACATCGCTTTTAATGAAGAAACAATTTTACTTCAAAAAGGAACACATACGCTATTCTGTCAGAGAAACATTATGCAAAATTAGTATGTGTTTTGAATATTTCAACACCAGAATAATTAAGATAGGCAAACTATATGATAGAAATGTTAAAAACATAACTTACCATATTATTATAAATCATTATGAGAATTATGTCTAAAAACATATTCAGTGTCATAAAGAAAATAAAATCTTTACATAATTACACATTGATTACTAAAAAGTAGAGATAGAAACTTTCCAATTAAACACACTGCTTAATTTTTTATAGACCAGTACAGCAATTGTATCAAACGTAGCACACTAACGCAGTGTGTTAATAATAGGGTGGTATGTGGGAACTCTATTTTATGCATGATTTTTCTGTAAACTTAAAATTTCTCTAATAAAAAAATTTTTTTATCAACTGATCCAGAGCTCTTTATTTATTAGAATATTTTTCCTAAGAAAAGAATAGCAAAAATTCCTGCAGTTCCTGAGCTCACGTTCTTGCAGAGAGGAGCAAACTAATTAGAATATGAGATTTTAGACAATAGAAAATCACTGTGTAAAAGAATAAGGATAGTCTATGACTGCCTCTCTGATGAGGTGTCATTTGAGCAGACCTGAAAGGAAATGAGGAAGTGAGAGAGTTGGCCCTGAGACTACGTGGGGCAGAGCAGTCCCAGCCAGAGGAATGGTCAGTACAAAAGCCTTAAATTGAAATAGCCAAGGAGTAACAAAGAAGCTGGCAAAGCCTGGGAGGGAATATAGGGCTGGAGATAAAGAAAGGGAGGTAGTGGGAGGGCATTTCCAATGCAGCTATGTAGGTCATTATAGGGACTTTGAATTTAGTCTGAAGAATTTAATCTGCATCCTAAACATTTAAGGCAAGTACAGAAAATACTGTTAAGCCTATTGAATTAATGAGTAAACATAGAGTAGTTGCTGGTAGAGCCAGGACCAGAACCCATGTCGGTCTCCTAATTCTCATACCTATATGCAATCTACTATTCTTCACTGTCTTTTACCTCAGCACCATCAGAAACATTATTAAAGAATCACTTTTGAACTATTTTGCTGTTATGGGAGAACATGTGAAAAATATTTCAGGAAACAGAAAAGAACCAGATGCTTCTGGAAACTCTCACTGAAGTCTGATGTAGTCAGAATTTGACTAGACTTCTTAGATAGAATAACCTAAATAGCAAATTAAATAGATTTAGTTTCCAGCTGTTTATACATACATTTATGTATTTTGTAGATAGATAAATACAAATTCCCTCTTTGAAGCTTAGAAATAAAAGAAGATGAGTTTCTGCAGCAATATTTAAACAGGGTCTCATATACTCTCAGATAGTCTTTTGTTTGTTTTTTATAGGGTTCAATCCCCAGAACCTCATACATGCAAAGCAGGAACTCAACCACTGAGCTACACCAGTTTGTCAGATTATTGTTTAAAGCAAAGTTCTTGAATTTGGTTCTTACTGTAGAAAATTGCTAGGTTTACAGAAAACTTTCCTACCACAATAATATTAACTTAATTTCAAATAGAATTATCTGGGAAGTGGGTGTGGCTCAGTGGATAGAGCCCCCGTTTACCATATGGGAGGCCCGGGTTCGCGTCCTGAGGCCTCCTTGTGAGGGCACGCCGGCCTGAGCGGTGCGGTGGGCTGATGCAGCAACCTCACGGCAGGAAGCGGGTGTGGCTCAATCGATAGAGCTCCCGTTTACCATATGAGAGGCCCCGGGTTCGCTTCCCGGCGCCTCCTTGTGAGGGCAGGCCAGCTCGCGCGGCGCCGTGGGCTGATGTGGCAAGACCTCACAGCAAGGGGGATATAAGCAGACACAGAGAAGACACGCAGCGAATGGACACAGCAGCACAAGCAGCAAGGGGCGGGGATAAATAAAATAAAAAAATAAATCTTTAAAAAAAAAACAAATAGAATTATCTGAACCATCTGTGGATTGTTTTCCCTATGAGCTCCTTTAAAGTAGTGGTTGTCAGTGGAGGCATTGTTGGCATTTTGGCTGGGACGGTTTTACATTGTGAGAATGTTCTAAGCATTGCAGGATATTTAGCATCCCTGGCCCCCAAATCCTAAATTCCAGTAACACGCCTCAGCCTTTACAACAACCATAAACACTCTCATACATTTCTACATGTCCCCTAAGGAGATGGTAACAGCTTGTTACAGAACCACTGATTTAATGACTTACCTGTGGCCATTTCTCTGGCAAAAACAAGCCTGGAGAATTCAGCCACTTGTTTGGCTGCGTTATAAAGAATAGTAGTTTCCAGAGATTATGTTGAAATTAGTATCTTAATATTCATATGGTTAAGTTATGTTTTGTCTTTTACAATTTCCGTTTTCTTGGCTCATGGGGAGAGAGCGGAGCCTGTCAAATCTCCCATGTGGATTGTATTAAGGATTTCTCTTGCTTTTGTAGTAATCAGATTTGTAAGTGGACATATGACTAGAATATATTTTCTACTTTTAGAATAGAGCTGTGTGTATGTGTGTTTTTTAGATTTTAGATTGTATTACCCAAATCCTCTATGTATTTCTTTTTTTGTGGCAAATTGCTATGACAGAATCTGAAAGAGATTATTTAGAATCTTCCACTGTGATGGTAATTTTATCACATTTTTCTTTTCTTGAGGTTTTGTTTTGTGTTCCACATTGCCTCACTGGTTTTTATATAAAGGTTTATTACCATAATATGCTAATAGTAATAGAAGTAGTAATAATAATAATAGGAAAAAGAATAATAGCTAACACTTTCATAGTGCTTACTCTCTGACAGCTATTGTTCCAAGCACTTTATATATATTTAACTCACTTATTCCTCATAACTGCTCTATATGTAAGGTATTATTTTCATGCCCATTTTACAGGTGTGGAAAGTGTGGCATACAAATGTTAAGCAACTTGCCTAAAGTTGCAGCCTGCCAGTGTGATTCTAGAGACTCAACTTTTGAGCCCAGGCCCTTTGCAGTACTGCCTATAACTTTGAGAATTGGAACTTTCACAGTTACATAATATCTCATTTACTATTTTTAGCCTTGAATTCTACTTTGATCCTTTGCTTGATGCTTTGCTGATATGGCTTTCTTTTGGTTTGGATTTCCCTTATATATCCGTTAATTTTCAACTATTCCTTTTCACCTTATTTTCATGTGTTTCTGAAAAACAATATATATCTGGATTTTTGTTTAGAGAGCAATATGAAAGTCTTTGTTTTTTATTGGAAAACTTGGCCTCTTTATATTTATTTAATTAATATGTTTAACTATATTCCCTCCATCTTTATTTCAGGTATGTAATTTATTAAATTTATTGATTCCTCTTTTTTTTTTTCCTTTCCTTAATTTTGCTTGTTTAATGAACTTTCCTTTCATTACTATCTCTTCCACCAAGCTGCTTTAATTTGGAAATTCTATCATGGCCATGTATTTCATTAGTAGCACTATTAAAATATTAAATAGTTATAGGTGAATCTATATTTAACTATTAAGCTGTTAAAAATCAAACAATAGCCATTCTAACTCCCAACCAAGTCATGAACTTTAGAATATTTTTACTACATCAATGGCTCTCCACCACCACCACCACCAAAACCCAGAAAAGCTCAGGTTTTACACACAAACAAAAGAGTTTAATTCACAAATTTTGTTACATATTTCCTTTTTATACATTTTTTCTGTTTCAAAAATTCTATAACTAGTACTTATTGCTGACCCAGAGTGATATCATTATTACTATTAGGACTTAGCTTAATATTTTATAAGACCTATTGTTTATACCTATTCTCCTTTAATTTTTAGTGTTTAGGTTGCTTCTCAAATAATTGCCTTGGATAAATTAATAACAATTTATAAATCTATGCATGTCTGAAAAATTCTTTCTTTGTCTCTCACATTTGCATATTTGACTTGGTTGAATGATTTTACTATAGTTCTTTTTTCTTCTGATATCAGAAGTATGTTATTCCAACATTTTCTCAATTCTAGTGTTCCAGATAAATTCTGATGTCCATATCTTCTTTTTTCTTTGTGAGTATTTTCTTTTCTCTCAGAAACTTATAAAATTTTATTTTTATCCTCAGAAGCTCGGAAATCTCAGCAAGTCATATATAGAAATATGTCTTTTTTTTAACTCTCCTTTGGACTTTATGAGACTTTTGAAAATGAAGACTCTAGTCTTTTTAAGTATCATCAACCAAAAATTTTTTCCAGCTCTTTCATTATTTTTCCTTTTGAGACATATCTACCTATTACATTAGGGCTCCAACTTCTGTTCTCCTTATCTATAACCATTTCAATTATTTTTCTGTTTTTATTCTTTATTGTTAGTTTCTCCCTCCATTTAACATCCTAAACATTAATTTGGTTCTTTAGCAATTTCACTATTAAAGTGTTTTTTTAATCAGAAATTAAATATTTAATTCTAGAAACTCTTTTTTTTCCTTCTGTTTATGGACTGTTGTGGCGTTTTTATTAAAATTTTCTAACATTGATTGGTTTTGCATCCACAGTAACCATTTGCTCTAGTTGTTTGCCTTCATCTCCCTTCTACAAAAACTTGTGCTCCTTAAGTATAGAAACCCTCAACATCTGTGCACATCAAGCTGTTGTTGTTTCTCAGGTAGTGAGGGGTTAAGAGCCAATGGGATTTCCTTTAAAATTGGGTGGTAGCCATCTTGGACCTCTCTTTTGACATATGAGAAGAGCTCTTTGTTCTCAGGTACAAACTGGGATACACTATCTACTCAACAGAGCATCTTCCCTCTGGTAATGCCTGTGGAATCAATGGGACCACCGGACTCTTCAAGAATTATATACTGCACAGTGCTAGTTACAGATCCTTTCTCCACTCTAAGGGAATTTACTGGCTCCCTCTCCCAGCAACAACCCAGGTATCACTAATATCTTTGCCCTGGGTTCTAGTAGAGGCAAGTTCTTAACAAGCAGCTGTAGTCTCAGTAATCCCCCCACCCCACTTGTACAAAAAATGTAAACTCAGAGATAATGGGGTCTTATCTATAGGTGGATGGTTTTCCAGTTTCCATATCAGTTATAATTTATTTTATTTTATAATTTAATCTAATATAATTTATTTTTTTAAAGTTGGGTCACCTTAATACAGAGTGAACTTGTGTTTATATCCCTCAGATATCTCCAAGTTATTGAAATTTTTAATTACTTTTTTCTTATATTAGAATAAACAAGTTTACTAAAGTAAAAAGAAGTGATAATGAAATGATGTTTATAGAAAGGCAAATTGCCAAAGTCAGCTACTTGGAGAAATAATCCAAACTAGCACTACAGTTTGTCATTGAACTACATGTAATATAAGAATTAAGTTAAAGTAAATTAAAGTTAACCCAGTGATGCATCATACATGGGGTCCGATCTTCCTGGTTTTGTGTGACAGATGTGACAGTCCAGAGATAAGACTACATCTGAAAATTGGACTACTAAACATATAACAGAGATGCTTTGTTTTGAAAGAAATGTAATATATTTTATTTTTAAACAACAGTTATTCTTTGGAGCTTGCATCAAGAGTACCTTTGTTACTCTGGAATCATGTAGATAAATAATAGGTAGAAAGATTAGATAAATTAAGGAAGAAAAATATCTTGTGAAGATCATCTAGTAAAATAATTATTAGAAACCTTTTGTGGATTCATTAATTCTTAAATTGTGTTAATTTTAATAAGATCTTTATCATAGAAAAACAACAGATTGATCAATTCTATACATGTTTTATATAGTTGTATATCTTTAGAGCACAATTGAAACAGTTAACTGTAGATTAGTGTTATTTCAGTGAAACATAAATCTAAAAAAGATTTATATAAAATTCACTGGCAAGCATAACTAGAATCATGATTACACATTCTCTCAAAGAGCTTATTGCAGACTATGTTATATATATATATATATATATGTTTATGCTTATGTGTGTATATTTTGATATATTTATATGTATGTGCATATTATATAATATATGTTATGTATTATATATACTAATATATGCATATTTATATATACATATATTCATTACTTGATTACTTTTATGAGTAGTCTGGTTTTGTGGAATATTAATAGTTTTCAAATTCATATCACCAATAAAAATTTTGAGTCAAGTGTAAAATATATTTTGCTAATATTGGCTTAATCTGAATGAATATTTACTGAGGTATCTATCTTGCTTTTCTATTAATAACCATTTCCCAGTATTTAATGATTTGGGATGTTCAGAGGAGGAAATTAATGTCATAGCTTGGTAATTTGTCATTTCTTACTTAAGAATTTTTAATATGTCTAAATTCTCCTGAGGAGAAAACCATGTAAAGAAAAAATATATTAACACAATAATTTGCTAAAGATGAATACTGATAGTTTTTAAAATAGACTGCTTCTTAAAAATAGATTACTGCCAGGTATTTCTATCTCTTTTCAAATCAACTTGAATGAAGCAATAATCAACTTGTTCTGTCCCACATCATGGAGTCATAAGATAAAAGATGGGATGGTGCAGATAAACACTTTACTGAAGAGAAGATAGGTATACCTTTGAGCTTTAGCTGTAGTTTCTTATTGGAAAAATCAGTGCTATATGGAAAAAAATTCTATTATATCAATTCTTTTAAATAGTTTATTTGAATTTGAATGTTAAACAAGGAAATTCCCAGAAAGTTTTCATGTCTTTGGGGACCTGTCAATGGGTTTTCAGTGGCAGAATGATATGAAAGACCTGAAACACCTAACAGGAAATTAAAGATTTTTGTATTAAATTTAAGGAATAGTTATTGGAAAGTGTTGTTGTGTTGTTTTCTATGGTTTGTTTTTTCCCCAAAAAGAATTTGATATAAATGTGGAGATAAAGCCTCAAACAGTGAAACAATGTTAACTATCCCTTTCCAGCAAAGAATCATTAAACATCCCTACCCACCATTGTCTTGGGCAAAGTATACATTGTGCTGTGGAGGTTTTAAGATAAAAATAAAAAAAATAAAAAAAATAAAAAAAATTAAAAAAAAGCAAAGTAAAAA
>JAQZBX010004221.1:0-22965 GCA_029593785.1 Cabassous unicinctus | reverse complement strand
AAACTACTAGTGTGGCCTCGGGGAAATCCTCTAACCCCTGTATGCCTTTATTTCCTCATCTGGAAAATGGAAATGATAATAATGTGTATCCAGTAGGTTGTTATAAGAATGAAATTACTTATCCATATAAAGTGCTTAGGCAGTTCTTGGCTCTGTCATTTACTAGCTGTGTATTTTAGAGCAAGATTCTTTGTTTTTTGGTGCCTTCATTTTCTCCTTATAAAATGGAAATCATAATATTACCTTCTCCATAAAGTTATTGTATGGACTGAATGAGGTAATACATGTGTTTGATGTTATAAAGGACTCAACAGATAATAAACAATAATAACAATTTTTATTATCATCATTGGCTGGTATTATGTCTGGTATTAAGAAGATTTCAATAGATAGTAAATGGTAATTATAATAATTATTATTATTTCTTAAGCAAAGATTTAGTGCTAGGAATGTCAGTTGAGAAATTGAGGGCATTGTAATTAAACATAACAAAAAGTAAAGTTGGATAACAGGATAATGAGAAACTGGGGGGAGTATTGAAGGGTTTGGATTTCATCTAGGGGCTGGGGAAAAGACACTGAGCAAAATGTTACCTAATCAAAATGATATATTAGGAAATTTCTATGATGACGATTAAATGTGTAGAAGACCTAAACAGAGTATGGAGATCTTTTTACTTTAAGATCCACATTTGTAGATAACCTTTAGTTAAGTAATTAATTGAGGAGAATGAAATTCAGGCCCATTTAATTAATTCCCAGTAAATATACTACATATCTCAGCTATATATGGTTTCACTGTCTCAAAACTGAGTACCACTTTGTATAAAGAAAGAAATGAAGTCTTGCTAAAATTACAATCTAATATTTATGGAGAAGGAAGCCCAACTAAAGCAACTACAATGTATTTACAGTAAATAAATACATTTATGAACATCTCTGCTTGGCTTTTTCACTAGGCTTTAATTAAGGTTCATTAATATAACCAGATTAATATAGATAGGAAAAAAGGCAAAAAGCAAAATGTTCAATAAAATTCTTATATCAATATAGCAGATTGTGTGACTTTGGAAATATCTTATAAATCTTATAAATTGCAAGTTCCTTATTGTTGAATTAGTGTATGTCAAAGGGATAAATTGTTAAATTCTGTGCAAATTGTATGTATTCCCTCCTTTATTTTTGATATTAAGTAGCAGTTTATCAAAGCCTAGGAAAAATAAAAAGAATAACAAACTAATATTAATTATTGTTAAAATTCAAATGATTTACTAACATTTAAAAATTTTTTAGAAAGTTCATAGGAAGTATGGTGTTGGGAGGTAGACTAGATAATTATCTATACCAGGGTGTCACAGCCTTGGCACTATTGACATGGTTTGGCCAGATAATTCTTTGCTATGATATGTGGGGACTATCCTGAGCATTATGGGATGTTTAGCAGCATTCCTGACCTCAACCCAAGGAGGCCAGTAGCATCCCCCACCCAAGTTGTGACAATCAAAAATATAGCCAAACATTGCAAAATGTCACCTGGGGGTGGGGCGCTTAATCATACTCTGTTGAGAACTCTAGACAGTTAGTTGAAGTTTCTTTATTTGTCCCTGAATAGACTGGACCCAAAGGGGATTAAAATAAATTGACGTATTTTTCACCACATTAACCATAGATGCAAGCATTTGTTTCTAATGGACAGATAGTATCATCCTGTGTAACTAATTTCCTTTTCAGATTGTATCTCATGTCACAGCGAAAGGCACAAACATCATTTTGTTGATTATATCAAAATGTAATAACATTTATCACCAAAATCAATGAACTTCTTAGAAAGTGCAGTTCTAAAATTATTTAATATGATTTTTTACCCAAATACTGTAGTGATAGTTTAGGAAAAATGTTTAAGATTATCTGCATGATGCAAACATGACTCCTAGTTTCTCTAGTGTTATTCTCGTCTCAAAAGAAAAAAAAAGGAAGAAACTGAAGCAATTTATCCCAGGAACTTTGTTCATTTTTTTCCCCATTTATCATGTTTACTGTTCTTGAAGAAGTCCAAATAATCACCTATAGATAAGTTATTATACTCAACTGGATGACAAAAGATATTTTATTATGACTGTAACTTTTCTTTTTTCTATGATTTTGCAATGTTTTTTATTGTAGAACTTATCTAGAAAAAAGGACATTTCTTTTTTTTTCCTTTGAAGATAGTGTTACTAATTATCTTAGTTTTCCACAGGGCTGCGGAAGCAAAGTACAAGAAATGGATTGGCTTTTATAATGGGGATTTTATTTACGGTAAAAGCTTACAGTTTTGCATCAGAGATGCTTTCTCACCATAGTCAGCTACTGGTGATACTGGGGTCCTGCCACATGGTGAAGACGGCAGCTGATCTCTGCTGAGGTCCCTGCCTTCCCCTCCAGAATCTACCGTGTACTGGAGCACAGCTGTGGGCAACCAGGCATAGAGCTTGTCTCTTTCCAGTCCTCCTCTTGTCAGTCTGTCATTGGCAAAGGTTCTATTTCCAAATAAGTTCACATTCTGAGGTTCCCAGGGGACATGAATTTTGGGGATGCCTAGTCAACCCAATATATGCCCTTATCACTGAGAGTAAAAGTCAGTACTTACTCTGGCCTAATAATTAGATCTAATTTTCCCCCAACACCAGGATTTTCTACATCAGAGGACTTTTTACCATAAGAATTGTAGAACAGCAAGTTGATTTAAAGTATTCAATATTATCCTTAGAGGGAAAAAAAATACTCTTAACTCAACATTCTCTAATACTCTATATAAAAACAAAGGCATTGTATTCTGTGCAATATATCTTTAAAGATGAAGATTGTGCATTTTGGAGGATTGGGTGGAAATAGGAAAAAATGCAGAAGAATGTTTGCCAAAGGCTCCTTTCTTATTCTTTCAGTTGCTTCTGATAAAGAAAAGACATTATTTCCATGCTAATCTTTTTTTCTACCTCTGTTTTCTTATCTGTCTCCACATTAGGCAGTCAACTACTGGAGAGAGTACCTGCCACATACATACACTCTGGAAACAAAGCTTTTAATAAAATTTGTTGCTCTATTTTGAAATTGGTAATTCAGTTATGTAATGGGTGACCATAAATAATGCGTACGCATACCTTCAAATTTTCTGATATTTGTTAACTGCTTACTTTGTTCAAGACACTGGACCAGGATTTTTCACAAATGAGGAAAATAAAGGATAGACTACCTTCTTTCTAGATTCTGGAGGACCTATGATTGGGTAAATCCAGTAATATGTGTCCATTACTTCAGCTTCAGACAGTTGTCCAAAATTCCTTTTATGGGTGTTGTATCATCATGTTGTGGCCAACAGAAAGAAACCCAAATGGCACTCTTGGGAGTACAGATGAACAAAGTTTTATTACGCACAGGCCCAGAGGAGAATCAAGTCTCCAAAAAAATCTGAGCTCCATTTTCAGATTTTCATAAGTTTATATAGGTACACTAAGGGGGCAAATTCTTGAGCAAGAGGGCAGGCAGGGTTGCAAAGGCCGAGAAACAAGGTTAGCTTATCTTTCTAAAAGCAGAAGGCCATTAGGGAGGAAAAGAGTCATTATCTGTTTAGAGTTGTAAATTTCAATTCAAAGGGCCAGGGGAGTGCTTATCTTCCTGATAAGGATTCCATGGAGAAAAGGAGGGGAGAAAGGGACCAGGAACTGAGGGGAGTTTATTTTCCTAAAGCTGTGGGTTTGGGGGGGAGGGGCGGGTTAGGGTCCCAGCACTTCTTTTATCAATCAGATATAAGAAAGATTTATCAGTCAGGAATCTGAATAACTTTTCAGGGATCTAGGTTATGGTGAGAAACAGAAGTTTTAATCAGGTACTAGTTATGCTTAATATGATTTAGCATCTTCTTTTAAAACCTGTTAATTATATTTTTAAATAAGAGAAGGAGCTTATCAAAACACAGAAAATATTCAAAAGCATAACCCCTGAAATTCTTGAATACCTATTAATGTCTTTACTCTCAAGAAGCTTACAATTTAATAATGAAAGTAAATCAAGCAAAAGAAAAGTCCTAATATTGTTTTACTCCCAAGAAACTTATAATTTAATAATGAAAGTAAGCCATACAGAAGAAGAGTCAACATACAGTATGTATCTACCAGTAAAATGTGACATGTCATTAAAACGATTACAGGTGAGAGAGTTCCCCTCCAGTGAGTTAATCAAGGAAGAATTCATGGAAGAGGCAAGACTTAACTAGGTGGGTAGGGTTTTACTAGACATATTTGGAGGACAGAGTCTTTGCTGGAAGTTACATGTAAATAATAATAGAAATAATCATAGCTTTTGCTTCTACCATTTGTTAAGCCTGATTACATGCCAGGTGGGCAGTACTGATTGCTTTATGGTCATTATCTTATTAAATTCTCATAACAATCCTCTAAGGTAGATAATGAGACTTATAGGGATGATGAAATTGAAGCTTAATATTAGAAGCAACTTCCCCAAGGGACACAGATGTGAACTATTTCTATCTGGTTCCAAACACTACTTGATCACCATAAGAAAAAGTAGAATATACTGCTGTAAACCTACTTTGGGGCAAACCTGAATACAAGTGTGAAGAGTTTGATTTGTGCATATGTATGTGTTTCTGGGGTTATTTTTCCTATAGCAAACCATGACATTTTGAAAGTATTTTCAGTGGGAAAGGTTATTGCTTTAGAAATACTACTCAGAGGACAATGTGTAAGAGGCAGGACAAACTGAAGGCAGAAGGGCAAATAAGAGTGCAATGAAAATGCATAGTCATGCTTTGAACTTACAGTGTTCCTTAATTTTCTAATAACTTATTTGGGGGAAGAATATCAGAAATCAAAGAAGTTGCAAAGAGGGAAAATATTCTAAGTTTAGAAATCTTTAGTTGTAATACATACATCCATTATGGTCGAGCAAATTAAAACATATAGGGGCTTAATGTAAACCATGGTGCAGTAGAGAAATAGTTAAGAGGAGCAAAAATAAATAAATAAATAAGAAAATGAACGCAGAGAAGAATTAGAGCACATCAAAGAGGTGGATCATCCAGGAATTCCATCTGGAAACTAGGTAGGAGAGCCAAAACCAGTCTCTGGATCGTCACTCCGAATGAAAAAAGGTAAAAACAGGACTAGAGCCAACAAAACCAAGTAAGGGGCAAGGCTTCTCCCTAGGATGACACTGAGGCATTGAAGTGCAGTAGGAAAAAGAGAGTCCATGGGGCAGACAGGTTCAGGATCCTGTCACCCACCGTGTTCACTGGCATGTTCAGGACCTCCGAGGAGCAGGTGTGACTATTTTGTAAGCCCCGATTTGCAGGAGCTTTGATGAGTATTTGCTTCATTCAGTCCAAAAGAGGAGCTGGGCAACCTGCACAGGACTAGAGACTCATTTCAACATTCCTGTTAGGGGCCAGGAAAAAGCTAACAAAGGCTCTCTCAAGTCATGCTTATTCAGTCTAAGCTTAAATAGTATGAATTAATTAGCTTCACATTTTATAATGATCTGGCTCTGATCTTAAAAGGCATTCCTACAGTGCTAGATTAGGGTCTGGACTCAAAAGAAACCTTCACTCCCTGGACACATGTAAGTTGCTACTTGTGAATTCAGATTTCTAGTTGTTTTGCAATGTAGTTTCTGTGAAGTGAGACATTTTTGGTTTATTGGTTTGTGTTGTTTTAAAAAAGGTAAACAAATAAAAATTAGTTGATTGAAATCCTGTCCTGAATATTGGCTCTACTTGCTAAGAAATAAATTCTATTAGATTTCATCCATAGTCCCATTTCTCCTGCAATGAAATCTAATGTAATAAGATAAAATATTTTCAATTAAATTTGATGGGTTTAAGTAAAACTACATGACATGATTCCATCAAAGGGAATAAGAAGCATTCTTCAAAACAGAATCAATCTGCAGTTGTGACAGATGATGTTTTTCAAATTAGGCTGTGATTCAACAATGATACTTTGACATCTTTGAAGTAATTGACTTAAGGAGTAACTATTTTAAAACTGTGTTCTACTTTCAGTTTGGTACTTCATAAAAGGAACACTCCACAAGACCCCTGATTCTTTTTTATTTTGCAATCTACTTTTCATCATAAATAAAACTCTAATTTTTGAGAAAAAATACAATTTTATGATTAGAAATGTTTTCTTATTTTTATATTGGAAAATATATATTCTTACTTTGAGCACCTAATGTATATGTTATAAAAACACATCACATATATTATACCCTGTATCTTAATTGACAAGTGGGCCTATTTTAAGCAGTGATGGTGTTTTGGTTGGGGGAGGTTGCTTTTTTGGGGGGCGGGGGGTTTGTTGTTGTTTTGCTTTTTTTTAAGTTCCTAAAAGCTAAGGAATCAAGGTAAACAATCTAGTTTCTTCAGAAATTTCAGGGGGAATATCCAAGCTGAGATCACTTTAAACCTGAAGAAAAATGAAAATGAGAAGTTGTCAATCCTGACATTAGTCCCATTTTTTTTTCTTAGAAACCATATTAAACACCAAAAATCTGGGATGGGAACCATGGCTGGAGAGCATGTCAGTGGGAACTTCAATGAATTTCCTTTCCTACTGGCCCCAGGGCTTATAGAGAGGCAAGCAAAACCTATTGCCTCATTTCTTAATAAAAGTAGGTGACATAACAAGAGTGCAGTAAATGGAAAAGAGTTCTCTAGCATCTAAGGTATTTTTTAAGATGGTAAATGTCATATCCTGGTTTCAATCAATCAACAAAGAACTGGATTTCAACCATTGACTGTTGAAATCTATATTACAAATAGTGCCTCAAAGTAATATTAGCATACTTATCATCATTTAATCATTCCTTGATCTAAGTCCATTCTACATTGCAGATTTATTCTACTATTTGCCAAAGTGGAATTTAGTTATTTTTATAAAATATTTCTAGTTCCTTTACCCTTTTACGTAATCTTCAGTCAAAAAGATTTCTTACCGCTAAGATTCACTGCTTAAAATGACTAAGTCATCTAGTGTTCCAGGAGCATTGGAAGAAATGAGATGCTGGTAAAACTAAAAAGAATCCTGTGTGACTTGACATAGTCTTGAGAAAACATGGGGTGTCTATGAGTTTTGCCCTAAGTGAGTCAGTGCATTTGATGTTCTTTTGCTTTCTCTCCCCTTTTCCTCCTTCCAGTGAAATCAGATGAGTTACAGACAATCAAGAAAGAATTAACCCAGATCAAAACTAAAATTGACTCCTTGCTAGGGCGCCTAGAGAAGATTGAGAAGCAGCAGAAGGCGGAGGCAGGTAAGTGAAAAGGATCTGTGACCACAGACATGTCAGAATTAGGCCAGTGAGGCACCATCTAACACAGAGACAGTGCAGGGCGAGGGGGACACTGGCTGAGTTTAATAGAGCTTAATATAGATGCGTGGAATAAATAAGTGTTTAAACCAAGAGCTGCAACAATGGGATATGATTTTTTTTTCCTTTTAGAGAACATGAACTGAGTCTTCAAATATTCATATTGGGAAAAAAAACAAGGATACATATTTGGATGATAATAATAAGAAATGGTTGACTCACAAGTGAAAGTTTATGTATCAATATCACGTAAACTTGAATAAAATAAAATCCAGTAATGGAATAAGGCTGTCAGGTTAAAATAACGTTCACATTTCATTAAATTAACTCCAAAAAAGTTAACAGATTTAACAAATCATTACAAAGCCCAACTCCTGCCCTGTTGCCACTCAAAACTTTCGTACCCCATTTCAGAAAACTCAGCACCCATAGCATGCCCCTGGCCACCCACTGGCCAAGTTATTTGATTATATCCTTTTAGCCTCTTTCCTTTGAATTATCAGCCCTGACCATGGTTCTATTATAAAACTATTCTAATGACCTTTTCATGTGTCTACAGATATTTTTAGAAGCATAGAATATGAGAAGTGGGGAGAAGCTTAGAAATGAGTTCGTCCATAGTTTGAAAACTGTGTTCTGTTTAGGCTTTAGATGCCTCAGGGCCTCTTTGGAAATTGTGAGATGGGGCTTAGGAGATCAACACATGTCTCCTCCAAACCCAACCCTCGCTCCAACCAGTGCAGCTCTACTTTTATATGTTTTATATATTGGGATTCAGCATAAGACTTCATTTGCTGAAAGAATTTCTCTTAAATAAATAAAGTGGTGAAAGCCATTGATCCGATCCTACCTCATTTCACAGATAAGAAAACAAAGGCTCAAGGAGATAGATTGATTTTTCTGTGGCTGGTTAGTGATAAAGCTTGGACTCAAACCCAAGTCTTATGCCTGAATCCAGTGCCCTTTCCAATGTATAACCCAATCTCACGATTTTACCCAGGGTCTGGTCCCAGGCTTTCACTAAAAACCAATTGGGATCTGAGACCCTAAGCTACAATAAGCCCACCAGTTTGTTGACTGTATCACTTACAACAATGGTGGTGAGCGATATAGGACTCAAGAATGAAAAGAAGCCAGATGTAAGGTGGGGAAACAGCTTAATAGAGAAGATAGAAATAAACTTCAGTTCAAATCCTCACACTACTTAGTCTCAGTTGTCTCAATTATAAAATGAGGATAGTAATGGCTATCTCACAGGACTCTTGTTAGAAGAGATTAAAGAAGCATATGTCAGATATATAGCACAGTAACTAGCACAGAAAAAAGGCTCAATAAATGATAGCTCTCTGGAGTTGGTAGCAACAAACTGTATACAAACAAATGAACATTTCCCATTTCCCTTCTACTTTCATGTAGCCCATTTTTTAAACAATACAAGGCACGTACCTAGCACATTAGGTAAGTTCTCACTAATATTTAAGTTGATGTGGATAAGAAATGGGAGATTAAATGGAATCATTTTTGTTAAAAAATGTTTTCTACCAAGAAAGATCTTCTGTCTCTACTTCTTAATAGAGAAATAGAGAAATTTTAGATTTTATAAAGTTTTTTTATATGCTGGTTTATGACAGTCATCTAAAGTGTTGCTGTAGCTGAACTATCCAGTGATGTAGCCTAAATCAATATTTCCCTTTGAGGAACCTCTGTGAAATTCATTATTATGTAAAACAACCCTTACAGCAAAGGACTTTGATAACCAATTTGCACTTCAGTTTAAAGGATTACAGAGAACTCATTTAAATATAAATCACCTCAAAGAGAAAAATGTGATCTTTATTCTATCACATTCTACCTTTCAGTTTGCTGCAATGAATAATACCTTATGCCTATCTTCTTGCATGATCATCTATAAACATAGCATTAAAAATTCAAAGCTTGCATTTTCCTTTCATGAAAGCTATCACCTTGTTTTTGTATGAGCTTAAACTTTTCCAGTATGAGCCAGTTACTTTTAAACTGATAGGATTATTCCTTTAATTTTTATGTCATTCTTACTTTAACAAGTTAGGAAGAATATAGAATTAATTTGCAACTTCATTCTCTTAATAACTGTCTCCTTAGTAATATTCATATTTATGGAGATAAGATGATCATTGCCTATATTTTTCTATATTTTCTTTATGAAAATAAGAGTTATATGAAAAGCATCAACACTACATTACAGAAAGTGGAGGGAAATTTATTAAAATTCATTTAAAAATATGCAATGCTTCCTTATTAAATCTAAGGAGGCACTCCTTTTAATGCTTAATTCATTTTCAAGCTAATTATTTGGTAGCTAGCATTTACTTTTCATTATTACTATTATATATAATACATCTCTCACTCCCAAATTGCTCTTAGTCATTTGATAATAAAAAGTAATCAGCCTAGAGGTAGTAGCAGCATGGAGATGAAAGATCAAGAAGAAAAAGTAGGGAAAGCCACACAACTTGGAGCTTGTCCTGAGTTCAAGATTCATTTTAGCGTTGTATCATTTTTTTTCTTTTTTGTTTGAAGTGAATTTCTATACTATCATGAATAATTACAATTAAATGTAACTACATTATTTTAGATTCTCTACACTTTAAACTATTTCTAATAGCAGTTTCTATTTCTTTCTTTGAATTTGCAAACTTCTTAAGAAATAGATCTTGTCTTCTCTAATGCTTCCCAAAACCATGTACTATGGCCAGTGCATGATTTAGCAAGTCATTTGACTTCTCTAGGTCTGAAGCCTTTCAAATGTAAACTAGAGGGATGAATTATGCACTCAAATGTATATTCCAACTTTTAAAATTAAATTTATATTTTGTGTGAATCCATCATGCATATATCATTTTTCCCCCATTGAATAACACAAATAATACAACTTATTTTGGGATGTAGTGACTATATAGATTACTGAAAGCAACAAATCACACTTGGCCTCAGTTTAACCTACAATTGTGCCTCATTCTTCCATGATTCTTTTAGAAGACATACATATAAATTGCTAAATATCAGCTGTTAAATGATCAAAAAGAGCAAGAAGGAAAAGTAAAGGCTAGATATCATACAATGGGCACAATTACCCACTGGGTGTCTACATTTTTTTTTTTAATTCAATTTTCAGACAGACTGAAAAGACAATTAGACATTATTTAGTCCAACTTTATTTTCAGTGGTACGCCTGATACATGGCCAGCCAGTCTCATTTGGATGATTGCCAAAGATAACATCCAGTGTTAGAACTAAGCATTAAAAAGGTCATGTATTAGTCAGCCAAAGGGGTGCTGATGCAAAACACCAGAAATCAGTTGACTTTTATAAAGGGTATTTATTTGGGGTAGAGACCAGGCCATAAAGCATAAGTCACTTCCCTCACCAAAGTCTATTGCCATGTGTTGGAGCAAGATGGCTGTTGATGTCTGCCAAGAGTTCAGGCTTCCTGGGTTCCTCTCTTCCCAGGCTTGTTTCTCTCCAGGCTCAGCTGCCCTGCTCTCTCCACAAGGCCAGCTGTAGACTATCAGGCGACTGGCTCTGCCTCTCTCCCTGGGGCTCGTTTCTCGTTTCTCTCTGGGCTCAGTTGCTTTGCTCCTCTGTATGTTTACTTCCCAGGCTCCAGCTCCAAAAACCACCACCTCCCTTCTCTGCAGTGCAGTTTCTTTGTGAGTCCCCGCCCATCAAGAGGGCAGGGACTCAACATTCTACTGATGTGGCCCAATCAAAGCCTTAATCATTATTTAATCAAGTAAAAGTAAAACCTCTGAATCCAATACATTCTCATAAGCCCAGAGGAAAAGGTCAGTTTACAAACATAATCCAATATTTCTTTTTGGAATTCATCAATAATATCAAACTGCTACAGGTCACAAACTAGAGTGCCATAGTATAAATTCACTCTGTGCATATGTTTGGTATAAAAAATAATTTTTTAAATTAATTGCCAAAAACTAGAATATTGCAAATAAATATCAAAATATATGACTTCTCTTGAAATATTGGAATCTGTCAATACTGCTGCTCAGTTTTCACGTGGCATGCACTTTACAGTTTGCTAATATCTTTATCTAGCTAGTTCGCATATTTATATTATTTATTTCACCCCTGTTAAATTTTGTGACTGAGGCCCCTATTGTAGGTTCTTCCTTAAACAGAGCCAAAGTTAATCTCACTTTCCCTTTGATTCGCTTATCCTTTTTATGTTCTCTGAAAGTAAGTTTAATGTCTAATTCCTTGTGAAGGTAATGGACAGTTCAGTATTTAAAGGGTACTATAATATTCTCACCCCTCCAAAACTATTGAACAGTCTATATAATCAGCCCATGGATAATCAATTTAGCTGCATTCAAAATTTGTTCATCACATCTTTGAAACCTTCTTTTCTCATGTAACTTGGTTTTGCATCTTGACCCATCATCACCTCTCTTCTAGGAGAATTCTATATTTTGTCAACCACAAATTGTGATATTCAGAATGCAAAGCATTACTCCAGATATGATCTGACTTCTGCAGCCTATAACATGACTATTTCTGTTCTGAATACTTTGCTGTTATCATTGACACTTAAGATTGAATTGGTAATACTTCAGGTTAAAGACGATGGCTTGAACACATGACTTGAGCTCTGCTCTTTCCAGAAACTGCATTAAAATAATGTGGGATTATAAAAATAAACAAATAAACAAAAAAACACATAAGCCCCCAGAGATAAAGAGAATGGGAACAAAATTTTAGAAACTGTATGGAGATGTTTACCTGACATGTACATCCAAGAAATCTGAATCCACCTTTTTTTTAATATACTTTTTAATTTTTTTTAAAGATACTTAGATTACATAAATGTTACATAAAAAATATAGGGGGTTCCCATATGCCCTGCTCCCTAGCCCTCCCACATTTTCCCACATCAACAGCATCCTTCATTAGTGTGGTACATTTGCCACAATTGAACACATCTTGGAGCCTTGCCGCTAAGTGTGGATTATAGTTTACATTGTAGTTTGCACTCTATTCTGCACATTTTTCTAAGTTGTTACAAAATATACAATGGCCTGTATCTGTCATTGCAATGTCTTTCAGGACAATTCCCAAGTCCCAAAAATGCCCTCAAATTACACCTATTTTTCCCTCTCCCTCTCCTCAGAACCTCCAGTGGCCACTGCCTCAACATCAATGATAAGAGTTCTTCCATTGCTAAGATCACAATAAGTCTATAGTAGAATAACAGTAAGTCTACTTTAGTTCTTTGTCCATTCCCCAATCCTGAGGGTTCTGGGATGGTGATGCCCACTCCACTTCTAATTAAGAGGGGCTTAGATCCCACGGGGCAGATGGATGGGACTATCTTGCTTGCAGTTGCAGACTCTCCCTGTTCCTTGAGGTGGTCGTTGTCAATCATCTCCTTGTTAGTTGTCCTGGGTGAACAGAACTTCTGAAAGAATCAGGAATTAAAGGCATCAGATTTATCTGGAAGAGGGCCTGAAAGTTTGTTTTAGAAACATTCTTAATGTGCAGCCAAAGAACTGTTCCTGCCCCTCTTTGGCAGAAGACTAGAGATAAATCCTTTAGCAACATCTCAGGGCTGGGAGACAACAAACAGTGCTGAAATAAGTGGAAAACAGGGAGAGAAGTGAAAGTTTACACACACTAACTATAGAAATGCCTAGCCTTCTCCTCCTCCTCAGATGTCAGACCACTGAAAAGAACATGAGGGAAGATTTAAAGATGTTGCAGTAGAGGTACCCAAGGAAACAGTCAACCAGATTTCTCTGCAGAAACAATATACTCCTCTGCTCACAATGCTTCCAATCATTATTTAATGCCCTTCTATTAAGTTCAACAATGATCACCAGAGGAAAACATTTAACATAAAAAATAAAGAAAAAAAAATTAGAAGAAATTATGAAGAAAGAATAAAAATTTTTAAATACCAGTTAGTACCTTCAAAGAGATGAGAAGATACAGCATTCATGAAATAAGAACATGAAAATAAAAACAATAAAACTGAATATTCATAGAATAGATTGAAAAAAAGTTCTTAGGAATTAACATGTGATAGCACAAGTGAAAAACTCAATACAAGGGTTGGAAGACAAAACTGAAGAAACTCTCCCAGGAAAAATATACAAGAATATAGATATGGAAAATAGGTGGGGAAGTATAAGAAAATTAGAGGATGAATATCTCGGTATCAGAGTTTCCGAAAGAGGGAGGAAAATGATCATCAAAAATAATAATAATTAAGAAGAACTCCCAGAACTGAAAGACATAGTTAACCAGATTGACAAGATCCAACAAGTGCCTGGAAAGATGAAGAAAAATAGAAGTACATCAAAGCATGTGATTGTAATATTTCAGAACACAGAGACAAAGAGACAATCCTACAAGCTTCCAGAGAGAAACAGAGGAAAGAAGAGAGAGCGAGAAAGGGGGGAGAGAGAGAGAGAGAGAGAGAGAGAGAGAGAGAGAATGGTTTTCATATAAAGGAACAAGAATCCAAATAGCCCCACTAGAACCTAGAATGCAATGGGGGAAAAAAAATGCCCTTAAAATTCTGAGGGAAATTATTTCCTACCTAAAATTCTATATCCAATACCCAAATTATTAAATAGTAGGGTAGATTAAAGAAATTTTCAGATATGCAAAGTATCGACACAATACATCCAATTTGCCCTTACTCTGTAAAGTACTGAAGGATGTACTTCACTTAAACAAGGAAGTAAGCCAAGAAAGAGGAAAACATAGCTTTCATAAAGGATAGAATCCAAAGAAGAGAGGTAAATGGAATCCCCCACCATTGTGGTAAAGGAGATCCCATGATATGATATGAGTTGTGCGGGAAACCTAGAGAGAAATAAGCCCAAATCTGAACTGGTCAGATTTAAGTCTGGGAGAGACTTTAAGAAGATGGAATTAATAGAATAACTAATGGGTGGGAAAGTGGACATGTTCAGAAAAGATTTACACATCTGTGGGAGTGGAGAAAGTATGTATGAGTACATAGAGAAAAAATTAAATTAAATTAAATTTTTAAAACCTGAGGCAATTGTTAATTCTAAAGAGAAAATTTATTTTTTAGGAAACAAAAGTAATCATTGTACTTTGCTGAGCTGTGCAAAGCATTTATGTAGTTGTAATTATTTAAATACTGAATATTGATGTAATCCAAACTATACTATTTCAAGGAAATGGGAAGTGAATGGGCATTGTGTGAAAGAGAAATGAATCCTCAGCTTCCTAAGGATGATGTCAACAGTGCATAAAATTGATCAAGAAGTAACCATATAAACATATTTTTTTAGAGTTAGGACAATTATTTAAAAGAAATGCATGGAAAGCCTTTGAGGAGGTGGAAATGGTGAGGAGGCAGAAAAAGACCACTCTTTTTCATAACAAGCCTTGTAGAAATATTTGACACTATCTAAATTTAAAATTTTTTAAGTTAGATTTAAGGAGAAAAAAGAGATTGAACTGTCTTTCTTATCAGCTGGATCAAAAAATTTCCAGCTGCTTCCTGGGGAGCTTCCTGTGGCTATCCCTTAGATAACTCAATCACAGTCTTTTCAAAATTGAACTCATTATCTTTCTCCCCACTTTCTCATTCCAATATGCTTTTCTCTCTGCATCCTGTCTTCATCACATCACCATGACAAAAATCCTGTCACCAAATTGCAAACCTCCATATCGTCTGATCTTTCCATGTCCAGTGTTGCCAGATCTTAACTTTGGTAACTGAAATATCTTTTAACTTCATTGTCTTCTTTCTGCTTTCCCAGTGCTATTGCCAATATCCAAATGCTCATCATCTCTCATATGCACGATTGCACTCTATTTTTTAAAACAACTTTATGAGGTATATTTTACATATTATAAAATTAACCCATTTCAAGAGTACGGTTTAATGATATTTTAGTAATTTTACTGAGTAGTGTAATCATTACAATAAATTAGTTTTAAAATATTTTTTATCTCCCCAAAATCTAGCCTATTCCCTCTCCAATTCACCTTCCTTATGGAAAATAGTTTATGTTTTTAAAATATTTAAAGTACCAGACTTAGGAATCAAGCTGAATGAGGTTTACATCCTATTGGAGGCCTCATTCCAAAACTTACTAGCTGCATGAAATTGGAAAGATACTTATAAAATTTATGAAATGAGGGAAATGATATCTATGCCTTAAACTTATTGTGAGATTTAAAGAAACACGTCTCAATGATCTTAAAAAATGGTTTATAACAAATTGTTGTCAGCTCACCAATCCAGGGTATATCATGTGAACAACTTTGAGGTCAATCTCTCCAAAAATGTATTAATGTAACTGATATTTTAATCTGAAAGTATTCCTTTTATGTATCTTTCCTAATGTGATTCTTAGGAATAACATTCATAATAAATTGGGTCTTTCTAAATGGCATTTACTAGAATCATTGAGTTAAATTTCATATGAATTTCACATACACATGCAAAAGTGTTGTAGAATTTTTAAAATGCAATTTATACTGGAATGTAAAGCAATGGTTCTAGGATACTAGCTTTACTCTAATGTATAATGTGACTGTTTTTGTATCAACATTCATTCCTACCATCTGCTAAGTACAATTCAACTAACAATTAGCTACCAATTAAGGCAACATGTCAAAAAACTTAATTGCCAACTCAACCAATTTTAGTGGTTATATTAATGATAATAGCTATGCAGCAAACTCAATTTAATAAGATGCTTTGAACATAAATCTCAACAATTCTAACTTGCTTTCTGAAACAGATATAACTTTCAAAGTAGACGTGAACTATATAGAAAAATATTTGAATATGATAATTGAAATTTAATATCAAATTTCCTTTCATGGCTTTTTAAAGCCTGCGGCATTTTCCCTTAAACAGAAACCCTTAGTTATTACCGCTTGCTTGTCACCACTTTTCCTTTGATAGCCATTTTCTTACCCAGAACATATGCCCCTAACTAAATGGACTTTTTCACTCTTGAGTTTAAAATTGTCCTGTTGTTACAAAAGAGATCAATGCACTCTTCTGGTCTATCAAATTAGGCCATTTTTCTAAAGCTATATTAGAAAATAGCACAAGCTATGAAGTAAGATCTCCTTAAGCTGGAATTCCAACTCTCTCCCTTATTAAGTGGATGACTATGGAAGAACACATTGCTGAACTTATTTATGCCTCAGTTTCTCATCTGTAAAATAAATAAGCCTATCCTGCAGGATATTTCAAAGAGTAAAGTTACTGAATGTTACATGGTTAATACACAGTAAGAACTCACGAACTTGCAGCCATTATATACCTCTTTATTTTGTTAAAATCCATAATTTATGTGATTTTAGAGCTATCTTTTCAGTATAAACTGCATGCTTTTTAATTCTTAATACAGTCTTTTTTAAAAAAAGATCTAATACTAACTCACTTCTCTTCGCACAAAAGAAATGCTATCGCCATCCATCACTCTGACTTAAAGAAGCCTACAGACACTCCCAAAGAGGCAGATGTTCAAAGCCAGTCCTCCACCATGGAAACAATTGAAGGCTTCCACATTTAATTTTTCTCTTAGAGACTTGTCGGTGTAAACACAGTTTTCTTCTAAAAATTTCAGAATTCATGTTTTACTTTGACATCATGGCAAAGGGTTGTCA
Source organism: Cabassous unicinctus (assembly GCA_029593785.1). NCBI lineage: Eukaryota > Metazoa > Chordata > Mammalia > Cingulata > Chlamyphoridae > Cabassous > Cabassous unicinctus. The sequence continues at coordinate 5,932 of JAQZBX010004221.1, read as the reverse complement.
TGCAGAATGTGGCAAGGAGGGTTCTCCTTGGATTCATAGTTTTGCCACTATGGTGACAAATTCAACTATAACTTTGACTATGACAGGGGTTTGACAATCAGACGTTTATTTTCATTCTTTGATTCCACAATTCATGAATATATTTAGCAAACTTTTAATTTGTGTTTAAGGTTCTGAGTTGGCCAGCAGGGATACAAAGATGAATAAAAGTGTTTCTGCCCCAAGGAGCTTTAGTGGCAGAGATGTAAATGCACATACACACACACATCATGCATACACATGAAAAGTGAAAGTGATAAGTAGAATAAGAATTGTACAGATTAAGTGAGTGTTATGAAGTTAAGATTAACTAAAAAATATTACTCATTTCTAGTAGGAGTAAAATTAGAATTATTCGTAACAAATAGAGCCAGTTGCTTTATTTCTTTCTATATCCACAAGCTTTATTTCTTTCTATATCCACTGGACCAAAACTGCTTGTTAAATTGTAAACCAATAGTTTAATAAATAAAATGTGCTTTCAAGTTGTGATTTTATTAATGGAATCTGTCGTGTTCTGATTATAACATTTCCCATGGAGGTGATCACAAAAGTCTATGATCACTACATATTACTAAAGCACAAGCTGATTGTATTTCCAATAAATTCCTGTGAAACAATTACCATTGTAATTACAGCTTTTTTTCTCAGCCCAGATTATGTCTTTCAAGTATTTAGCTTTCCAGTTTTGATTGACTGAATGTAGATGTTACAGGTTTTTTCACCAAAATGTATTAATATATCACTGCCTTTGAAATAGGCCATCAGAGGAGTTAGATGTAATTTATATGGCAATACAAAAAAAAAAAAAAAAACAGACAGTAACTTAAAACCCTTTGTCTATCTAAACAGAAATAACAAGGCCATGTCAAACCAGTTATCTTAGAAACATGTGATTCTTACTGATCAATAGTGATGAATGATTTTGACATGGACAATTTGGCTATAGCAATCAAGTAATCAAAATAGATTCACTTTAAGATATTTTTTGAGTATTTTATGATAATGTTTTTGTATGACTTTTACAGTTTAAAAAACCATTCACATCTTTTTCCATCTTTGAGGACACTACAGCTCTCTGAAGGAGGTGTTATTTTTATACCCATTTTTTAGAGAAGAAAAGTACAATTAGTGGGATTAGTAACTAGCAGAAGCATGATCTCAAATCCTGTATCTTTCCAATACCCTATATTATGTCTTCTATATGTAAGACATTCAGCAAGAGGTACAGAGTACATCAAAATGCTCCTAGAAAGAAAAAAAAAAACACTCCTAGATAACTGTTTGATTTGCATTGTGCTTTTCAGCTTACAAAAATTGCAGTTATCCCCTTTGAGTGTGACAATGACCTTGTGAGGCAGTAGCTCAAATTTCCAGGAAGCTTAAAAACCAATGAAAAAAGAATAAAACAACAGTAGCATTAACTATAATACAGCATTTGATCAGGGCTTAGGATGATCAAAAGAGAGAGGGATCACATTCAGCTAGGAGGATCAGGAAAGTCATTGGTATTCCAAAGATAACTGAAACAAATTGATACACAAAGCCAGATAAGAGTAGGGCTGTGCCTCTTTAAAACCAGTCCAACAGGGACTTCTTGAAAATCTGCTATGCTTCTTTGGCCAGAGATTTTTCTCAGAACAGGAGTTTTTAACCTTTTTAACCTTTTTGTTCCACACACCCCTTTGCCAGTCAGGTGAAAACGACAGACCTTTTACTAGGTCCACACTATACTGTATATTATTTATTATTTTATACTGTGTATTATTTAATAAATATATCACACCTGCACCAACACATCCCCACAAGAATTTTTTTTTTTTTATTTCAATTCAAGCTCATGAACCCCTTGTTAAGAACCCCTGTTCTAGAGGATAAAATGAATTTTACTATCAACATCAAAATGTGAAGGTTCTCAGAGAACAAATACTTCTGAAATCAACAGCAAAGAAATGGATATACCAGACCAGACAAAAAACTTCCAATATAACCTCAATCTTAAGCAAAAGTCTATTTATGTGAGATAACAAATGGTTAAACATAATGACCTAAAACTGAGACCTATTGGATTTAGGAAAAGTTGTAAGATTATGTGATATTTTTCATTGTATAAGGTAATAATTGTCTAATCACAAACCTCCGTTCCCTGCTCTTTCTTGAAATAGCAAAACCAGGTCTTGAAAGCCAAGACATTTTGAAAAAGCACTATGGTGATCTAGAGTGGCTGGAAGTGAGGCAGCCAGATGAAAAGTGTAAAAACCACTGCTGGGAGAAAGAGTGGGGGTCAAAACTAGAGTAGCCAAATCCACTGTAAGATTCAAAGTTCAGAAATAGTAGTGGAAATAGGGTAGAGCATGAAATGGGATTAATGGAGTCAAAACTTTTCAATGTTCATATACTGCCCACCACAGGTCCTTCTCAGTGGGCATTGGTCAAAGGTGTGTGTGTGGGGGTGGGGGCTCAGCCTAGGTCAAAGGTCTTGAATTGTAGAGGCCAGTGTTAAGTGGAAGGAAGATGAGATGAATAAAGCTTAGCAATTTTCAGTAACCGTTACGTTTAGAGTGTTTTTGGTCTGCACCTCTTGCTTAATTCTCCTTCCTTTTAATCCAGATACCTGGGCCACCTTTTCTAAATTAAACCATCTTTTTCTATTAGCTCACTATTTCCCTACTTAATTTAGATTATAATTTTCTCGATTTAGGGAAACAATCTTGGTTAAACTTTACAATAACACATTATAGTCGTTATAGGATTTCTATGTTAATAGTTATGATGACACCAGAGAAAAGAGAAGAATTTATGCTATCTTATTTGTTTCCATCAGTATCCTCACATATGTATATAAGAATTAAAAGGTATAGCTTTAAAAGAAGAATTTACACCTTACTGTCAATTACTTAGTTATATGGAGAAAAGCTAATAAAGCTAATAAATTGATAGAAAAAAACTTCAAGGAATATATAGGCTGCATCTAAATATGTGAAGTATTTGTGAAGAAAAAGAGCCAAGGTATTGGCCATTCTAAGATATCCATAGTAATTATTTGTAGCTTTGGTTAGATCTACCAACTCCTTTCTTCCTTTAAAATGGAGCCTCAGTCCCACAATATTTTCACTGTTGTTCTCCAGTCTGACCAGGCCTCTAGTTCAGTGTTCGCTTATGGATTGCCTCTAAGTAGCGGCACCTGCCAGTATGGCCATGGCATAATTCCCATCTAGGCTGGTTTCCGTAAATGGAATGCACAGAATCTGACAATTAACTATGATCAAATCATTGTTATTATTGTTGTTATTTGGACATATTCACAATGAAAAGCATGTCTCCTTTTTGCATGTAAGATACACCTTTATGTAGTCCTTCAGAGTTTGTAAATAGTAGGTACTGTTATCAATGTTTTTTTTAATAAATGAAGAAAGGATGACTTAATGTGTTTAAATGACCTGACCAAGTGGACAAAGCTTAGATTCAAACCCAGTGCATGTTATTCTTCTATTAAATAACTAAGCAGGAACTAGAACAGGGTCAGGGCACACACCCCTATACTCCTGTCTTTCAATACGTGAGCTTAATTATTTATAAATTAAATTTACAAATTAAAATACAAGGACATTTATTTATAAGTGATGCTTCTTCCAGCTTTCAATAATTTATAGGAAAGGCTGTCTGCTTATTTATACATTATTTGTTTATCAAAGCTTTTCAATTTACATATAAGTTATTTTTGAGAAGTTTTGTGCTGAGTGAAAATGTATATATTAATACTTATTTTCCTTTTACCTCACATTATGAAAAAGTACAGGAATAACCCAAACTCTTTTGGTAATGTCTTTTTATTTCTACAAAATATGAATTAATAAGCTCAAAAAGTAGCATCTCTTAAAACTCAAAATCAAATGATGAAAGAATCATCTGATAAAATATATTAACAATAATCAAATTTATTGAAAACAACCCAGCTTTTGAGATAGTCATGAGCACATACTGGAATAAGTTAGAGAAGAAAGTACAGAAGATGATCTCATATATGCAGTATCCAGCGTTTCTTGACATTTTCACAGGGGATGAAAACCAACTGCTAGGGGAAATAATTATTATGGTCTGACATGATTCCCATTGGAATGGCACATATCCTGCAATTAGAGAGAATTCTACTAATGTGGAATGTTACTTCATTTATTGAGCACTTATTATTTGCAAGTCACTATACTAAACACTTTGACTTACTACTCAAAACCCTAAAAGTTAGGAAACAGTTATCCTAATTGCATAGATGAGTAACTGAGATACTAAGAGGGCCAACCATTTGCAGCATTAGTAGCATCAGAAGTCTACTAAGTGGTAAAGTTTGACTTTGAACACAGGCTGTCTGACACCAGAGTGTGTCCTCTTAACCATCGTACTTCCCCACAATCACCAGCAGAATTTATCCATTAAAATTTAAAAGGATTGATCACATAGACGTTTCTTCTGAAAGAATAGCCTGCTTTTGTACTTTTTTCCTCAGTGAGGTTTTTCCATTTAGGCTGAACTTGTGGATGAAATTCCTCCATCCTCCCTCTTTGAAAGACGTTTTATATCTGATTTCTTGCCTTTTGTTTTTGCTCTATTTTCCCCTCAGAGAGAACAACCTTATTAGAAAGGGTTATATGTAAAATAAAGTGGCCAGAAATCTGTTTTTGGAGATCTTTATTGATTTATATAAACTACCATCTGGATTCCCTGATTTTTGTTAATCCCATAAAAAATAAATATGCTTACATATAAATACACACTGATATATGTACATAATTGATATGATTAAATAAATAAAACTGAAAACATAGTATTATCTTACCTGCCTCACACCCTTAAAAGTGCCCAGAGTTTACCTTTTCATGGACTGTTTTTCATCATTTATCCAAATAGCTCGTGAGCAACCCAAGGTAGTAGTCATTTGCTTTTTCCCCCCCAGAAGCTCAGAAGAAGCAATTGGAAGAGAGTATAGAGCTGATCCAAGATGAATGTGTGTCAGAGAATGCAGATCACTCTACAGAGGAACCTGCTGAAGGAGGGCCCGATGCCGATGGAGAAGAGATGACTGATGGGATAGAGGAGGACTTCGATGAAGATGGGGGTCATGAGCTGGTAGGAACCAAACATTTGGTGTGCACACCCTTTGGGTAACAGCACTAGCATGTCAGCAACTCATTCATTCTAAAGTAAGAATTAAATCGTTTGGAGTTTATTTCTTATATGCATATATTGAAGGCAACAACAGTGCAGCGCCTTGCATATAATAAGTGCTCAATACTTTTTTGCTAACTTAAAATATGAGTGAATGAATGGACAACAGAAAGATTATATATGCGATTAGGTGTGACTAAAGAACCAAGTGAAAGATTCTTGTAGCTTAGTCAAGAACCTAGACAAAATCTAGCTATATATTTTGGTGCTGCCATCCAGGAGGTTATTGGTGAGTGAAACTATGGCCTACAGCCTGTTTAGTGCCCTCTTTTTTTTTTTTTCAAACAATTTATTGAAGTATATCATTCATACATGAACATACATAAACTGTAAGTGTTCAGTAAACATTGTGAACTTACAAAACAAACTTGCGTAATATCATACAGAGCTCCCACACATCACCTCACCACAAATACTTTGCATTGTTGTGAAACATTTTTTAGCAAATTATGAAAGAGCATCATCAAAGTATTACTACTAACTATAGTCCATATCTTACTCCCCTATACATTTTTTTAAGGATTTATTTATTTATTTATCTATTTATTTATATCCATTTTTACCCCCCAACGCATTTTTGCTGTTTTTGTGTCCATTTGCTGGGCAACTCCCTGTGTCCACTTCCTGCCCTCTCTTCTCATCCTTCTCCTCCTGTCTTCACTGGGATTCG